>JASGAT010397716.1:0-16552 GCA_030220025.1 Chelon auratus | reverse complement strand
ACTCACCACCATGCAACACCTCCTCCCTCCTCCTCCCCTCCTCTGCTCATCCCCAGACACTCTCGCTCACACACACAGCCAAACACACATGCCTTGAGTGCACACTTTCGCTGCCTGCTCAGTTGGCCAAATTAATACAATGCTAATGACCTCTGCTTTATTGTCTGAAGCTCTTATTATTGCCGCTCTCTGAGAGGGCTGACACACTTTCCAGTAATGTTTGTTCACTCCGTGCAGACTAACGTTAATCTGTTTAAGAAGATAACAATATCCCTCTATCCCTGCCTTATGTCTCGTTTGCATTAATTCAGAAACAGGCGGCAAAATGTGAGCTGCGGCTTCGCGCACGCTCGTCTCCTGACAGTGATGTAGCCGGAGCCCATGAGAGACACTGCTCTGCAGCTCGGTGGAGTCCTGCCAACGGGATGTTTCAGGCTCATTTGTCCAGCGTGGACAAATCGGGACGAGATAGTGACCTACATTGTGCTTCCGTCTTTACTTTCACCCTCGGCACAAACGGCACTATGAGGGGAGATTTGCATAACTAAGGGATTATCATGACACACGTTGGCCGGAGTTATTGTGAGAGCACCAGTCAGTCACACCGCTGACCTAGAACCAGTGACGGGCAGCCAGCTCTGCTCCGGGGGCTATGGGAAAAGCTTGGGTGTTGGAGGGAAAATGCCACCGATTTCTCTCTGTGGGCCGCAGAGACACGCAGACTATGCGTGTGACAGAAGTGATCAACGCTCCTTCTGTAAGCAGCCGTCTGTGGCATTGTGAACGCCGCCAACCGCAGGACGGAACAAAGTGCCCCATAGATGGAGAGAGCTGTCCTGTGTCACTAGTGGTAATCATGACATCACTTCTTAGAGGAACTGGCGTGAACCTGAGAGCCTTTCACCAAGGACGCACTTCAGTTAGATTAGAAATGTCCATCTGTGTTGGCTGCTCAAGGATGGAAATAACAAAACGAGCAATCTGAGAATTGACGTCAGTGTAGGAGATTTAAGGTTGCTGCAGGTTAATGTCTTCATATTGAAGTCTTGATTGCGATTTCTATGATTTATGGCGGCTTGAATGACTTCACTTAACTAATTGAAGTGAGATTTGGAAGTAGTGTTGCAATTAAATCCAACTGGGTATGAAATGAGGATTCAGACTTGAAGCTGAAATGATTTGGTAATACACGGATTACTTGATTGATGGAGACTTTTTTAGGTAATTAAGTTATTCCGGTAGTTTTGTGAGCAAAACTGCCAACGATCGTTTGGCGTAAGCTTCTCAGATTCAGCGGTATAAACTTCACTTAGAGCAGTGGCACATTGTGGAACAAGGATGGAACAGTTGATGGATTTATTGAGAAAACAATTGACGGATGAATTGAAAACGGATACAGTTGTTAGTTTCAGACATGTTAATCCCTCTTTCCTCGGGAACAGTGTGTACCTGTGCAGCTGCAGGTAGTCTGATTGGATGAACCAGTGTGTTGATCCTTAAATTAATGTTGACAAGGGAGAGTTTGAAGCTTTCTCTTTAATTGGGAGCAGTTTTGAAATCTGTATGGCTGTGTGACTTCTTTTTCTTGCCTCTTATTTCTAGAAGTGTTGCTCTACTCCCTGATTTTAACAGCCACCTTCCTCCGTGCAGTGTCAGCCTGTTTCTGGTAAAAACTGTGACCAAGGCTGCAAAAGCTATCCCCGAGCTGGAGGAAAACATAATTATGCCGTAACAAAGTGCTGCAACAATTTCTTTCTCATGCAAACTTGCGCGTGCCTACCTCAGTAACTCACCGTCATAGGTCACTCCGGCAGATTTACTGAATGATTGAGTGTGTTTCCGGAGACACGTGTGGCCAGAGTGGAGATCATCCAGCAGCATTTATGAATAGAAGAGCTGTGCTGCTCAGCTGTGATGAGGCTGAGTCTCTGGGGACCGATGGAGGCCCTCGCCTATCCATTAGTGTCACTGCAGCTTGGGTGTTTCTTCCCAGCGGGGCAGTCACACACAGCCGCGCAGTGCGCTGACATCGGCTGGACCTCCTTGTCGCAAGCATGTTCGTCTCATTTTGGGACTGATGAGCGCCTCATTAGGGGAGGACCACGGAGGGAGCGGTGCCCCCACCCCCGCGCTTCACGGCTGCCTGAACACTTTCCTTAGTTTTAATTTGGGGAAATGTATGCAGGAGCAGATGAGTACACCCAAAGAAGGACATGCGTACATGTTCATTACATACACACACAGTCTCACTTTCTTTCTTTCTTTCTGTCTTTCTTTCTCTCTCTCTCTGTGACTGGGGCCTGTATGGATGCAAGCTGGTGGGTGCAATTAGTTTCACACTCAGTTAGGCAGCAGCTCTAATGGGGATTGACACGTTCCTCCGAATCCACTCCACACACGGGGCCGCAACTGTTGGTGTTTACATCCTAGACCTGTTTTATCATCAGGAGGAGATGGTGTCAGATGAATATGAAAAACTGACATCAGCTGATTTATGTGTTGCTCAAAGCAAGACTGATTTCCTGAGTAATTAGATGCAAAGATGTGCAGTTGCTTTGCTAACTTCTCTTTTATTTACACTCAGAAATTACCGAAAGGGTTTGTTGATTAATTGATCAGTCGACTGGCGGAAAATACGTCATCATCTGCTTTGATAAATGATTAATCATATATTTGTGAATAATTTATAATTTCTTAAACAAAAAAACGGTCTGTGGGATAAAACTTTGACCATGTGAAGATTCTTCTCCTTTTTCTTCTTTGAGCTCGTCCCTCGGGAAAAGTTCAGCTGGCGTCCCTGACTTCATAGACCAAGCGTTTGATCGAGAAAATAATCCGCAGCAATAATCTAGACAAATTGAAAATCATTTTTGGTTTCAGCCCCTAATTGTGCTTGTTATTTATGTAGCCAAAATGCCAGCATCTGTTTCTGATTTGCTGCTTTAGTCAGTTTTATGTTGCTGTAAATTGAGTGTGGTTGGGTTTCGGAGTCACTTTGGGATTCAGTCAATTTGTGATGAGCATCTTTTGTTTTTGTTTTTTCTCTGACAAGCTATCTTAAAGCAATGGCAAAGCAAATTCATTAATAATTAAAAGCAAGTTGCGGTGCTCGTTTGAAATGCTTTGGTGGTAGATCTGAAACTATTTGTTTATGAGTCAGTTAGCGGTAGTGGTAGAAAATGAATTGGCAGTAATCTTGCCGATGGATTAATTGTTTTAGTTGTTCATTAAGGAGAGATGCCAAAAACCCTCTGCTTCCTGCTTCTCAGATCGAGAATAATGGCTGTTGTGGACATGTTTATGAAAGTAGTCTGAATATATCTGGCTACTGTTTGCACACCAAAGCACAATTTTTAATGATTTTTGGACATTTTCATCAATAAGATTAATAACTGATCATCGATGACAAATGTTGATTATACTGTAGATGCTGTCCTCAAGTTGCTTTCCTTTAACGTTAGGCTGTAATTAGGTAGTTGGACAGATGGCGGACGGGTAGAGGTCAGTGCACACGTCCCTGGACGGCCCAGTGTGACCAAATCATTACACCAGAGCTTTACACCATGACAGTCATCAAGCCCAATCGCTCAAGGTTGCCAAGGGAACGCTATTATCACCCGTGTCAGGTTATTGCACCCTTTAGTGTGAACAAAGCATTAAGTCATGTTCTTTTCCGTCCAAACCAACTGGCGGAGATCGACGGCAGTAGAGCCTCCTTTTGAAGCGGGACTTTGAGGTAATGGAATGTAATGTGTTGTGGGTTTTATGTTCCCTCTCTGCCCCCACCAGGAGCTGCTGGTTATTTCACTGCACACACCGCAAGATCTGATGCTGTCAACTGTGAGTTTAGAGGCTTGATATGAACAAATGGAGATGTGAGTGGAAGTGTGTGCTCCGAGTATATTTGCTGAATTCTCCTAAGATGAGCTGTGTTGGCAGTCGCTACAAGAAGTGGAGGGAGGGAAAGGGAGAGATGTTTTGAAGCTTTCGGGGTCCCAGTGGGGAGGAGGGGTGGATCATGTACCTCCGTCGACGCTGAGAAGGGGCAGGGGGAACAAAGGGGATCTGTTTTCTCTGTCTCTATTGGCGGGACGGCTTTTCTCGCCTCTTCCTTGCAGTGTGTGTGCGCTCGGGGGTGTTGGTGTTGGTGTCCCTCTCTGAGCACACAGTTGCTGAAGAGGGTCGAGAGGCAGGAAGCCTGGAAGCTCTGTCCAACTTTGGATGGGCAGCAGACGTTGGAGAGGTAGCTGGTGGCCCAGGGGCAGCACATAACAATGACCAGTGCTTCCCTTTCCTGTCCTGAAAACAACAGGAGGTGGGCATTTCTCCACCGGCAGCGCGAAGGCTCGCCAAATTTACAGGGGATTCAAGAAGAGGGTGCACTTGAATGCTTTCTGCTCTGTTCTCAAGCCTCCGTCTTCCTCCTATTTGCATAGAGCTTAAGAAACACTGTGCCGCACATCCCACTCTTTGTTGGCACGTTGATGCAGCCCACTTGTGTTGTCTAATAGTTGGGCAAATACATTGCCAGAGCTCTTATTCTTTCTATAAATTTGACGATTTGAAAGGAGGTTCCTGCCAAGAAATCCAACACAATCCTGTTGTTGAACACTGCATCCTATAAACTCGTAGAAGTGGGGGGTTTGCAGTGATAAGCGGTGCAAAGGCGTAGATTATCTTCGTCGCCCCAGCACATGATGCAACGGTGAATCAACAGGAAAAGAAGGAGACACTTAGCTGTCAGCTCATGAATAAAGCAGACATGGAAACACAAAGTGGCTTTGCCATGGTTCAGGACTCTCTCTGACCTCGAGGTCTTATTTAGGCCAGACCTTCTAATGCTCTAACCCCCTGCTCCACCCTCTACCCCCTCCCACAACCCGGTCGAGGGTAAGACACCATGTTTGTAGCTCAGCAGCCACCACTGAAGGGCCCTTAATCCAAGTGGGATGACAGCTTGGCTCTGGATGCTGTTTCTGTGGCGCTGAGACCAATGGGCTTTTCTTTCCCCCTTTTTCATCCCTTAACCCCCTCCCCAAAACACGACCACAGGAATCCTGGGAAAAAAACTGTCCTGGGGAGACAAAGGAACGGGATGGTAAACAAATCCAAGAGCAGATCTGAGATTCCTCCATTCAGCAGATGATAAATGTTCTCAACATCCTTTCAGATCAATCAAAGGATATCAAAAGCACGATATACAATGTAGACTTGGGCTGCCTTTTTTTTTTTTTTTTTTGTACTGGTGCCACGTGTTGTGTAAAAAACATAATCTATAACCAGATAATCTTTGTCGAGGCTTCAGAATGATTAGTCGAGATTGAGGTCAGAAAACCATTAGAATCATAAAATTTGGTGCTGCTGTCAGATCAGATCCCTTTTCCTTCATTTACACCAATCAGCTGAGCCCTCCAGTGACCACATGTTCTGAAAGGTTTAAAAGGACTAATAGTTAAATGGTTGGGTTTCTTTAATGAGTGGTTGTATGAGGCATAGTCTGTAGATTACCGACAGTATTTGGTAGTTGGCACACCAACAGTTTGGAGAAGCAGGAAGGACTAAATCTTGTGGATGGGGTAACCAGCAAAACATGTTGTAGCCTTTTTAAACAAGGCCCACATATAAAAACCAATATCAGTTTTCGTTTACCATATTTGGAATATTATCTCTGTTGTACCTTGCTGTCAGATGCCCTTTTCCAACATGGTACTGAAACCGTCACATTTCTTTCATCAAAGCCACCAGACTCCATTGACAAAAGCAGTCATTTTACTTAGAAGATTGTTGCAGGTCATCTGGAGTAGTCTTGATAATCTCTGGCCTTCCTTACCACAGCACAGATCACCATACAGATTATTTTGACACCCTTTCTATCAAGCACATCATTTTTCAACCACTATGCGAGGAAGATTGCTTGTAAACTTGATTTACAGTCAGAAACCCAAGGACACTCACCGTGGTCTTGAGGCTTTCCCAGACTAATGTAAAATGTGAACAATGGAATAGCAATCATTATAATCTCCTTGTGGTCGATACTTTGCTGGTTTCTCGCTGGAAGAATGTAATTGTCACTGAGATAATTCCTTGCTGTGGGCTAGCTGGGCCCAGCTGTGAAGATGGGTGAATGAACAAATGGCTACTTCATTTGTCAGGATCTCCTCTGAGGCTGGCTGGCCTGATAACCCAATCAAATGTCTCGTGTGGCTGAGAGCTGTCTGGGCCTACACTGGGCTTCTTCAACACTGCGTTTGTCCTTCTGTCTACATATGTGGAAATACCAAAGGCCCTTTGTCGGCGTGCCATGGTTGACAGCCAAAACCCTGCGGTGCTAAGAGCCTAATTCGAAGCCTCTCCAAGAAAAGAAATGTGACTAATAATCTTTGTTTTACGTTTTCAGCAGCAGAAATCTAATCTAATCTGTACTCCATTTTCTTTACATTGTAAAACTATCACACTGTTGTATGTTTGGACCTTGGCAATGAATGACATTCCTTATATTGTTTGTTGTTGGTAATGTGCTGGCAGAAGTTGAAAAGGCCGTGGTTTGAAGCAGACCTAATGCTGGGGTCTTCAAGGTTGGCCGGTTTTGGGCCTCTCAGGGCTGAAGGCACAATGACCGCATCTCTCCATGAGTGGAGCCACGGTGGACATGTTACTCAAAGGACTTACTGCGTGACAGGGAGCACGCCTCCACAGATCCTGTGAGAGAAAAATAAGACACTTTAACTCTCGGTCGTCTGTGATGTGTCACAGAGGTGTAATTCATGCAGCTGCTGGTTTTCATGTCAGTATCTAGATTGTAGCTGACATTTCAGGGTATGCGGGACGCAAAGGGCATACTTTAGATGTTCTCCATTGCTTTCATGAAATGTTTTCCGTTTGGAATAATGGATTAAATTGTTAATGTACTCAGGGGCTGCATTGTGCTGCTGCATTCATTCCTTGCTTTCTGTATGGATTCTGTCAGCTATCCAAGCTGTTCACGTCTGAGGCTTTTACGTGATTGTTTAAAACTGAGTAAAAGACTAAATTTTCCCTGATTGAAGGATAATGATTAAAATTGTGGTTTCATTTCCAAAGCCAGGTTTTGAGATCATGCCATGCAGAGCGCTTATGGAATTATTTAAACCTGTTTTATAATCTCTGCTTGTAGGTATGTGATTTAAAAAGAGGAGCAGTAGCTACCCTGAGAGCAGATTAAGCACTCATCTCTGTTTCTGCCTCTCCCTGTCACTCTGATTATTTAATTTCCTTTTCTGGCACACTTGCCGCTAAATCATTTTCAGCATTTTCCTAACTAGATTTGCTAACCTTCACTTTTATTGACTCTCCAGGCTGTCACTCACGAATTAGATATGTTTGAGACTGATCACTGTGGTTGTGGTTCTCCCAAAGTGTGTCTATTACTTTCTTTCGTCTGGATCCAAGTTGTTATATATCTTGACGTTTCTTGGTATCAGTGAGATAAGTAGCCTGAGGCAAATTATTTATCATATCTGTACGTATTTTATGAATTTATAGATTTCCTTGTTCCAATACCGCCTTTGAATGCAGGCGTCGTTCACTGATATACCGACTAATCAGAGCAGAATAGGGCAGCTACACGGAGGTCGCATTGATTGGATTCTCCACAGTCGTCTGCAGAGAAAAAAAAATCTAATTAAGCCTTAGGCGTCCCAAGTCAAACTCCTGAGGATTACCCTGGCCCTGCACCCAAAACCCAACCCTGGGAGAGAGTGATAACTAGACTCCCATAATCTGAAGCTGGGGGAGACGAGAGGGGGTGCTGCTGATGAAATCCGTGCAGACTGAATCTACCCACCCATCTTTAGGGACGGTTGACGCCGCAGGTTCAGCGGTACAGCTGTCGTGTCTGTCAAACATATGAGGCAAGTAAGTTCAAATCAAACATGGCGCTTTGAGATTCGCGCTGAGATTTCAGCGCTAACCTCAGCCAGGTGATAGTGTACGTAGCTGCAGTGTGTTTTGGGAAGATAGTGATTGGAAAAACTGATTTCATGCAGAGTTTTATCCGTATCGTTCAAAATCCCCCAAGCTTTGAAGTCAAATTAGGAGTGTGTCTGTATGGGTGGAAACGACAGACAGATTAGAGAACAGAAAAACATGCTGTGAAAGAGCTCTTAACCCCCTTCCTCCTCCTACTCAAATCTGCCTTTTGAGACTAACTTGCTAAACCCAACAAAGTATCTTCTCCTTTGTCCCAAGTTTAGGACTGGATGGACTCTGTGATATTTAGAGTTTGCTTTCCTCTTACTCTTTTGTGTCCACTGAGTGAAAGTACACGTTTACTGTGGCCGTTGCTTTTAACGGCCCATGAAAGAGTCCGTTTGCTAGCCGAATAACTCACAGCGGGAGACCGCAATTGATCAGGTGTTTGCTTAAAGGAGCTAGGGATGAGGGGAGGAAGAGGTGAGGAGGGTGAGGGGTCAGGGTGGGGTGAGAGACAAGGAAGAGCCAGTGACCAGGACATGCTCTACATCTCACCAGGATGCGGCTAAATTATGGCTCTCTTCTTTTGATCCTGGAAACAATACACCTGCTGGAGGCCTGAGGATATGTCCTCTCCCCGTGCGTCCTCTAAACCCGTCTCCGTGGTGTCACTGTACCTCTGTGAATGCAGCTTCTGGTGTTCTGCTGCCATTATACAAGTTTCCTCTTTTCTGTATCACCACTACAGTTAAGAAGTTGCAAGAGCTTGTCACTTCTCGCCCTCTCGTGGGATTTGGTTGTTTGCGAGTTGTTTTTCCAACTCTAGCATCAAAACGCAGCCAGAGCGAGAGAGGAAAATACTCTTTTGGCCTCAAAACAAAAGCCTCTAAATTTGCTTCACTCGGCCTGTTTATCTAAGCTGTGATTCTGCCGAAATGGGACTTTGGGTATGAATTCTGAGCACGGCGCTGGCAGCAGTGGCAGGGCCACGTCCTTGACAGGCCCCGTTGAATTAATACCTTTCAAATGTCCGCTGTGAAGAATGAAAAGAGGAGACTTGAATAAAAGTTGCTACTGATCTGATGTATCGCTATGACAGAGGTCCATTTTTAACCATATTGTCTTTTGTAACCCTCTGTTTTTACCCCTGTGACTCATATTGTGCGGAACTGGAGCATAATGGAGTAGCCGGCCTCAGAGAAGCCACCCAGGACAGCTTGTCATAGCACTTCAGTTTGATTGACACACCTCTTCTCTTTTCGCATCAGACATGGTAAAATGGTATGAAAGTGGCTCTTTTACATAACATTGGACAATTGCATGCTTAACCTCCTTCATTCACCGCTGCGCCTCTGGTGATTCAAACTGGAGCAACCTCAACATATCTGTGTTTTGTAATGCTAAAATTAGCAGAATCGGAGGCATGTGCTTAATATGGTAATAGGGCAGGAAGATAGTGAGTTTGAGTGTTCAGTGCTCTCCTTCCATCGATATTTGGCTTCTGAAAGTAGGTGAGGAGTGGTATGAGAAATTTGTGTGGGTGGATACAGATGTGTGTGGAATTATAGTATCTATGGATACAGATTCAAAGGCGATATTAGTGACCTTGAAAAGAATTACACATTTTTTTACTTCATACATTATTATCATTATAATTTTTACAGTACGTTGGTCTAATAAAGTTCTTCCATTTACTACAAGCGATGCTGGAGTCTTGACCTGTCTCTGTTTTGTTTTGTTTTTTTACAGTGCAAACTCAACACTGTATGCCTGATCACACCGTTCAGCTCTGATCTGTGTTAAAGGCTTTGTCTCGCCTCTCGTGGCTTCACTTCAGACACCGATACTCATTTGCTCAGCATTAAACAAGGATCTCCATGATTAGCGTATCCGCTCTGACCTAACTGTGGCAGCGCGTGGATTAAATATAACACTAGATGACATCTTATTAATCCCCGGGGTCTAATTTAAATAACTTCTGCCACGGATCCATTCTGTTTTATTAATATCCTTCCTTCACCTCATCTGCTACGCAGAAAAACTCAGGAAAAAGGGGAAAATTGTATGTAAACATCCAACAGCTCAGTGCATTGTGCATGATGATTCATGATAGTCTTGGTAGATGTGGCTTCAAGAACAGTTTTTGTGATACCAAGAAGTTTTCCTTCATTCACGCTGTAGCTGCTCTCAGCTGTGCCGGCTGCAGGAGAGCTGCTCTAAATGTTTAATGGAGAGTTAAGGGATAAGGGGCATCTTCTGTCTCTTTCTGCATAGTGTCTCATTCCCGCCTGGCCATGCTCCAGTGCTCACTGCAGCATTCTGACCCACCAGGCTGCTGCACTGAGACCGGATACAAAGCCTCATTGGAGGCTTTTTAGCTCCACTGAAGTTATGCTGTATATTCACTGGTGTGTGGAGTACTGTCTTCTCTTCTTGAACTTGGCCGGTCTACAAAGATCATTTGACACTTGTGCGCTTATATTTCGCAACCTGACCTTCTGTTTCACGAGCTCAGTGTCCAAAGTAGTATGCAGGTCGCTTGAGCGCCACCCACCAGCCTGTGTCACGGTCAAAGCCTCAGCGTTGCGGTGAAGCCCTGGCCGTCCTTCAATGGCTCTTTCACTGCCACTTGGTGACAATGCATTTTTTTCCATGCCATAAAGCAGATGCTGTATTATAGCGGCACAATACTGGGCCCATCTGAAACTGTTTACCATGTGAAAGGCACACCGGGATCAGGATGCCTACCACTGTGTGGGGCTTTTTGACTTGCCACTCTATAAAGAGTACGCACTGGAAGGAAAAGGAGCGGGCAGCTTTAACTGGCATTGTGATCGCTGCATGGAGAGAGGAAATGCAGTATAAAGTGCTGATCCAGGCTATTCTTCCAAGGCCGAGACTTTTTGTGCTTATTTGAATACATAGATTACTGTTACGCCAAATGAGTTTGTCAGCAGCTGCATCCATAACAGATAAACAGGGAGGAAAGTCGCAGTGAGAGGGTTTTGCTCTGGAAGATTTAATGCTGGCACTCCTTGATTCATAGTCGTGGTAGGCGACTTCTTAGATGAGGACACTGATCTTTTCAGATCCCTTTCTTTGGAAGTCAAAACTCAAATCAAGAAGTGAAGTGAAAACAGCTTGTCTGCAGAGGCTTATCCAGTGGAAGTGAAAAGCCCTGCAGTTACATGGCTACCTTACTTTGTGTGACTACTACCTGTCATCACTTATACTGCTGTTTTTTGTGATTTGAAGAGGTTCCCCTTGTTACAGGTTGTCTCCCCCCAAGGCTTATGACGTAATGCAGGCTCACCACCACACCCATCATAGAAAACAAGTACAGTGTTTCATCAGGCCTGCTGCCAGACTTACTGGTAGTCTGTCAGCCAGGGTCTTAGTCACTAATTGAGCACTCAAGCAAAGAGGGACCTTGAGAGACCAGGAGTGCCCCGTCAGACAGGCCGGTTGGTCAGTCACTCTTTAAATGTCTGACTCTTCACCACCCCAGATGACATCTGAGGCCCTAGAAGGCCACGCTGGAGACAGGGAGCACTCAGACCTACTCCTGAAGCTAAGGCCTCCTTGGACCTCTCTGCACCACTCAGAAGGCTTAGTCTCCTTGACAAGAGCTCTCCGAGGCCTCCAAACGGTCATCAGTCATGTCAAGGACGGACATCATTCATGTCAAGAGCCTGAGGAAATAACAGCGGTGCCGCGCATGCAGGGGCCCAGATGGGGATGTTTTTAAGTACATTTAATTCCCACCTCAGATGATGCATGTCACTGTGGGAAGCAAGGCGGCAGTCGCTGTGGGTGTAGAGACCAGTTGTTTGAACCAATTTGGTTTCTGCTGTGGTTGCAGTTGGGTGAATGTGAAGCCGAACTCACTCATCCAGAGCTACTGTTTCCAGTTAAATTGAGCAGAGCTCTGTGCCGGTGTTTTCAGACCAAAACGTTCCAATAATGAACTGATGAATTGCCACATGTGCTTGTAGAGACATCCGTGATCTCTGGAGGATTGAACCTACTCACTTTGACTGGAACACCAACGCCTGGGTGGTTTGTTGCAATCTAAATTTTAAATTTTCATCCACTTTGAAGAATCTTGATGACTCCCTAAATACCTGCACAACCGAAGACATTCATCAGCCTCATTTGTACTTTGTGTTTAGAGCTAATGAGCAGATGTTGGGATTACAAAACATTTAACCAAGATCTTGAACATGGCAAATATTAAACCTGCTAAACATCATAGCATGTTCACTGACATTTAGCTCAGAGCACTGCTGTGTAGAGTTTCACAGCTACTCGGAGTAGATTCTCTTTTAAGGTCTTCCTAATCAGCATTTATTATTTTAGAAAAGCTTATTAAATAGTCACATTCTAATGTAAGCAAATATAGATGTTATTAATGTGTTTATCACAACTTTATCTCCTAACATGGGTGGATGTATGAGCAGAAAATGAAACAGTGTAGTGAAACACAGTTAATATGTCGCAGTTAATTATACGGTGATGGAGTGTTCTTTGTTTGACTCTGCTGCCTGCCTTTCTTTGTGGAGTTTGCGTGTTTCTCCCTGTTCATGTGTGGGTTTTCTGCGAGTGCTCTGGCATCCTCCCACAGTCCGAAGACCCGCATGTTAGATAAATCAGTGCATGTGAGTGTTTTTTTTTTTTTTTTTACAGCTTCATTTTGACAGTGCCAGTTTAAGAGAGACAGGAGGTCACGGGGTGAGATAGAGGACATGCATCGAGGACATTAGCCTCCCTTTATGGTGCACCCACTCAACCAGGTGAACTATCAGTGTTATCCATTTAATAGCCAGGATGTAGCCAGCCTCAACCCCTGTACAGGATAAGCGGATATGGATAATGAATGCATGGGTGGCTGAAATAGTCATTTTGGACAAATATTGCACATTTAGACCTAAGCAGGTATTTAAAGTTAAGTGTCACCACAACAAACATAATTTTCAGTGGACTTTAGGAGGAGAAAAGGAATTTAAGGAACATGACTTCATAACTTTTTGTCAAAAAAAGTAAATAAATAAAAAACAGCAGTCCATGTAACATCCATCTCATTTTATGTGCTTTAAATCAGCTGAATAGCATTTTGCAGGCGCTCCATGAAATAGATCTGGTGTGGATAAGTAAGAGTAAGTAAGGGAAAACACTTTTAAGCATGCTATGAACACATTCAGCTCCCAACAAATCCCCTCCAGACAATTTTCAAATTAAAAAATGGTGATCTACTCACCCCTCCCACACACACACAAAAACTTTCCATCACTTTTCTTACTATGCCGCCGTCTGTGCTGTCATCTAAGTTATTTTAGCAGCCAGCATCTGTCCCATTTTGTCATATCATTTCCCTGAAGAGTACAAGGCGTCTCGTCACAACTCCAGAAATGTTAGTTTTGCTTATCAAGAATGAGGCAGAGGGAAGGCAGGCCGCAGAGACTAACGCGGAGAGAAAATCCCTCAAGGTTGTGAATAAATGAAAACGTAGCACAAATACCAGAGAAGTCATATCACTGAGGAAACTCAGGCCCGAAAACGCTTGTAAGCGACGGAGCTGTTGTCTGCGGCAAATCAAGTGAGGGCTTTTTCTCGCAGCTTCGTCTTATCCTCAGAGCCAGTGTCTCTGACATTGTGCATTCAGGCAGGGCTTGTCTGTTGGCTTCATTTTGTTTCTAATTTATTCATTTAAGCAGTGGCAGCCATATTCAAAGACAATGGCACACAAGCTCGGAGTTGAATTAACCTCAATAATTATGCAGTTTTGAGGAAAGAAAAGCCCAATTGTTGCACTCTTCTTAAAATTCCTGCCCCCTCCTGTGCTTGACATCCAAGTGAATAAATTACTCTACCCGGGAAAATATTCAGACTTCCCCTCTTAAGAATCCACTTGGAATGACAGTTCTCTACGTTATTTTGATTGTACCCTCCCAAGGTAAAGCTGCCTTGTTTATGTTTGCATTACTGATAGTCCTCAGCCTAATGGAAGCCTGTATCCACTGTGAGTGCTTTATCCCTTGCTAGTAGTGCTGGAGATCCATTTTCCACTTTCTCAAAACATTTTAAAGGAATCGACGTTAAGCATTTCCAATAAAAGCTGGTTTAAAGTGCTAATGGGTCGTGTGATCAATACATGTACCTTTCCATTTGCAAAAATTTATGGCAGTGCATTTGAATCCAGGGGCCGTTTGACTTACAATACAATGATTATGTCAGCAGCTGCATGATGTTGTGTCCTGACCTTGTATCATGTTCTCAGACAACTTATACAGTTGATAGTTCTAGGTTCGTATCACTTTCCTGTTTCTTCTTGCATTCACGCCACTAAAGAAAAGGAATAAGCATATTCCTGTCCACATATACAGCGAGTCACCCATTGCTTTTTAGCTGACTGTTTCCCATCACAAATGTTTCTGAGTTTAATGTAAAATTACACTTGGTGTATGGACAGAGCTCGCTCTTCTCGCCCTTGCCACGCTCCATTTGGGTTCCCCTGACGGTCCTAGCCGGCTATCAGCATGGTGACTTTGGTGGTAGGAGCCACACTTTTGGGGAACTCTGTGTTTGCATCATATGTCAGTCAACTGTATCATTCACCGTCATTGGTTGTCGCCTAAAGTTGAGACTTCTTCAACTTGGTACCTTCCCACTTCGCTGAAAGCAAGGCCCACCTAGCATCGCACTTGCAACATCCCATTTCTTGTGTTTACACCCCCTAAGATTGACTAAGCGACTTTATTTTTATTAAAAAAAATGTTCAATTGACACCCACAGATAAACAGCTGATCGCCTTTCGTATTATGTCTGTGCTGTCATCCAAATTACTTTTGCAGTGTATGAATGTTTAGTTTAGTATGTGTTTGGCACATTGTTACACACAGAAAAGAAAATGTCACATCCTGTCACATTGTGGAGTAACTAACTGAGCTACACATATCTCACAGCCAGCCTCACATGGCTAACATCCCATCCTTTACTCTACATCCAGCTAGAGCCAACTCCAGTGTTTGCTGGCATAGGGACAAATATGTAGCATATGTAGCATGAACTGAAGCCAGCATATGTAACCTTAGCTAACTTGATATGGCTGTTGACTCACATGTAATCATCAATTTTTATGGTCGTATGTGTCCCAGCTCCTCCAGTGTGGGGACTTGATCTCTCTGTTTGCATTAATTGAATTTGTTACATTTGGTGCACAGTTTGCATATTAAGACCATGACTTTGGGACTTAGGCACTACTTTGTGACAGAAAACCATCAAAATAATTGATCAAATAAATATATTCTTAGTCTACGTTCCTAACGCTCTAAGAGAACACATCAAAGCGTACTCAAAATGCCGTCGGTAACGACACATGGCCTCATCAAGTCACGAGGAGTTGAGGCAAAACGAACTAATGGCTGACGGTGGAAAACAACAATACCAGAAGCCCATTTGCATCCCGTACTGAGCTGCTTAAACAAGGCCAGCTGAAATCCTGGCTAATGCATAACACAGCGGTGGAGATGATGAAAGCCTCTCTCTGCTCTGACAGCGCGCCAGCTACTCAGCTTCAGATGATGGATCTTGAGAACAGGAAGGCCTGAGGATGTTAGTTTTTTTTTTTTTTTTTAGTCAGGTGTTTCTAAGAATAGGACATCTTGATTGCCAGAAAGTCTTCGGGTTGTTTGTGTTTACGGCGCTCAGGCCTGGTTTAATAATTGAGGTAATTTGTGCTGTAATGATGCAGGATCTGTCGGTGTGACAAGCTCGGCCTCTAATCACATTATTTCGGCTTCTCTCTGTGTCCCTGTGTGTTTCCGCAGGTTTTGATCGCAGCTTTCTTTTAATGCACAAAGGCGTCGTGTATTGAGCGTGTTTGGGGGATGTACAGTATGTGAGGGTGAATTATTGATGCTGTGTAAATCCAATCATGGCAGGTGCGCCGTGTGCTGTTTGCTGTGTGTGTGTTTTTGTGTGGGACGTTATCAGAGAGGAGGAAGGAGCAGTAATTAAAAGGCAGCACAGTCTGCAGCCCTGCCCACACAGACTCAGCTATAGGCATATGGGCTATAGGCTCAGTGTACACTGTGTACACGCATGACCACCAGCGTCCACATACGCAGAGTGTTTCTAATCCACACTATACCCTCCCTTCTTTCCTCAGTCTGTTGAGCACTACAGTTTAGTTTCTCCCTCCTTCTCTCACCCTCTCTCTCTCTCTCTCTCTCTCTCTCTCTCTCTCTCTCTCTCTCCTTACACTCTCTCTCCCTCACACACAAACTTTCCAATGTGCCACACTCGAGCCGCAGGAGCCTGTTATTGTGCGGCATGCAGACAAGCTGCTAGGACTCCACCAGTGATATCATCCCATTGTCCCTGCGCTGTCACCTGCACCAAAGAGCTCAGCGTCTGGGAAGCGAAAGAGAGGCGAAGGAGAGGAGAGGTGGGTGAAGGAGAAGGGAGGAGGAGGTAGAGGAGGAGGAGGAGGAAGAGAAATGAGTCAGCGGGTGAGGGAGTCCTGAGAGGGACGGAGGACTGTGTGGTCTTCCTCCACTGGGGCAGGCAGAAAACACCAACCCGCCGCAAAGACACAAGACAC
>JASGAT010397714.1:0-14292 GCA_030220025.1 Chelon auratus | reverse complement strand
TAATGGAAACCTTCAGCTGCTGAAGGGTTTCCGGGTCCGGGAGGGGAACTGCATGGGCAGAAGTAGACAAATAAGCAAGCACTGATTTTGTCAGGTACTTTACTGTGCAGTTGCTGAATTCCTTGAAAATAAAAGGCAGTGACGTACCAACTACCAAGAGATTTATTATCAGTGTTTTATGGATTTCAGAGCAGGTTTTGACATTTTACAATAGATGTGTGTGTTTTCATTCATACAGGGTGTATCATTTTTTAGGCTGCTTAAAGTGCTGGACATACCACCCTGCCTGATCTGGCCCCAGCCGGTGATCCAACAATCAGACGATGAATCAATGGGGCTGTCGTCTGCAGGCAGACTTATCGGAGCAATGTTGGCTGTGAATTCGACCTTCTTGTCCAGCTAGAGCAGGACGATGTCGTTTTCGTAGCCACTGCCCGTGTCCCGATAATGATGATAAGTGGGATAGATGGGATAGATTATACTACGGTAACGTTCAGCTGCCTTTTGCAACTGGTGTGTGCCGATCCAAACCTGTGTACGGAACAGGTCTGGCTTGGGATTCCTGCTAACAAAAAAACAAAAAAAAAAAACACACACACATATATAAGCCCTTTCTGTATTTATGAATTTCCACACATGTGGTACATCAGTGAACTTTAATGTTTCTCTCTCAATTCAACACACTGGAGAATTTAACAGCTTTAAGAACCAGACACTGGTGGAGACCAAAAATTAAGCTAAAAGTAGGATGAAGATTGCATTTTTTTGGCGGACTCCAAATAAATACTGGCCTCAGTCATGTGAGTTTCTGAACACCTCTCTAGTCATTTACAACTGAAGAAAGCTACCTGGATGTGTGATGAAACGTCTTCAAGAAAACCCAACAGGTCCAATTGCCTTTGTTTTTTGCTTTAATGTCTAAGAATATTCACAGGAAACGAATAGTAACTCGGTTTGTCTATTAACAAGTTCAATGTATTGCCTTAAATGATCAAAACAAGTCAGTTGCAGTTTTAAATATAACTTGACCATCATATTTTATCTAAATAAATCTATGTTTAGTCATTACCTGTTACCAAATGAAGTTAAAAGAAAATTATTGAGTTACTTGAGCCTTTGGTGGACTGATAAAATTATGTGAAAGACATAGTTCTTGTTTAAAATATTTAAAAGTGGGCGTCTGTGGAGACATTCCCAGGTTAGTGATTTGTGTGCCTACAGCGAGTGGTCATCTTTCTACCACTGATGATCTTTGAAATTCAAAAACACACTTATCTCCATAGATTCCACCAAAGAGAACAAGGAAGGAAATCATCGAGCTTGCAGCTTTAACTACTGCAACATATCTGAGCTCTGCATCCTTATTAGATTATGTTACGTTATACACTATATGATTTAAAGGTTTTTGAAGTTGCAGTTGCAGACTTTTAATGTCATGACTTTAAGTAAAATACATCAACGCAACTCCATGACAAGCAGAACCTGGTATACTGTGTCTAGATGTTTATATTGAATAATAGCCTCTCTACTGTGAGAGATATTTAGTGCCAAAGACAGAAACTACATAATCACAGAAACACACACTTACTCCTTAAAGCAGTGCGCGGCAGTCACCACCCACTGGTTGTTCAGGAGGGCGCCACCACAGCGCCACCTGGTCAAGCCGTCTGCAGTTGAGATGCTGAGGTGAACCATCCATGGCCAGCTGCCCTTTTCAGCATCCTGCCAACTCATGATGGTGCAGCTCATCACCTCAGCTCCTAAAAAAAAAAAAAAGTTATCAAAGTTATGTTAGATATTAGCCTGGAGGCATTTGACAGTTTAAAAGTCACATTTGATTTTTGGTGATTACTTTCATGTCACATGCATATAGTGAACGTAATCCAGGCGGTTCCTCCTTCTCTAATTGCAAACAGACAAAGCGACACAAAGCAACAAATTTGTCTTTCTCACCTGTGGTGTAGCGGAGCAGTACCAGCACAGCGAGCAGTTTGCTGAAACCCATGGCTGTGATGGAGGACGGTGTAGGAGCTGGAGCTCTGCAGCCTGCGAGGGAACAGCTTCATCACACATGTAGAGAGATTATAATCTAATCAGCACCAGTGGCCTTCCCTTTTCGTCTTAAACCAACTTTACACATTTTTTATGGGTGACAACTACAGTAAACATGAATATGTGTTTTTTTGTTTTTATCCAAGTTGTTTTAACATTTATTTAAACACCAGATTAGCAGCTGATACAGGGTTTCTTTGTGGTGTTTTATAGCGAGCTGGGTCATCACTGCTAACGACATGCAAAATGAATATGTTTCCATGACAATAAAAATCAATCTTAAAAGACCAAAGCTGTTGATTTACAAATGTCATGTCTTTACTCTGGTTTTTGACCTCAATGAGTTATGTGCTATTTCACTGATCAGCAGTTGGTGGCAGTAATGTGTCGGGTAACAAGCAGACATGCACGTAAACGATACAGACTTTGGATATTTCAAGAAAATTTGCCTTTGAAATGATTTTTTTATAGGAATAAAAGTGCACTTAAGATGATAGAGAGTATGAGCATGCGTTATAGTAGATAACCATTAAATAAAAAAATATCTCACTGGGCACCTTTAATTTTAGTTGCCAATAGAGCAATGCAGTTATTTCAGTTTTCTGGACAGAAAATATTCACGATGCAAGGGAAAAGTGCAACACAAGTACACAATCTGTGATATATTCTTATATATAATCATATACATATAATATGTATGATTAGGAGAATAATACCCTTGATATTAGAAAGTTGAGAAAATGTATAGTTTTAGAGAAAAGAAACATGATGTTGAATCACTACATTTTGAAAAGGTCACTCACAAACTGCATCTAAAAAAAATCACGTTATCCAAATGTTTTATAATTTATGTTTTAATATGCATATACATTGATTCAGACTATATAGTGGATTCAGGACCTATTCACTTTTTCCCCAGTTCACGGTTTCATCATCAACCTTCATAAATAATCCATAATGACATTTTTGCAAATTTATAAAAATATAAATAATTAAAATGATATATTTTATATATTAAGATGTATTGGAAAAAAATGATATAGATCTGACATATAAATAGATTGACCGAGACATTTCTTTATGATAAATAAACTGACTGATGAGAAGCGAGAACTGACAAAAATCTGACTGAGCATCGATAGCCGGCCTCAGCATCAGGCAACACAACACGGCGCCTTTAAAAATTTAACGTGTAATCAGTCATTTCATTATCTTTCATTTGACTGATTGTACTGATACTTCAAGGTTCTCTTCAAGTGTTGCTCCTGTAGCAGAAGCATTGTTTAACTACTAATATATTATTTTCTATATACACAGATGATTAGACAAACTATTAATAGTGAGAAACCATTGTAGGAATTAATGTTACCACCTGTGTGAGCAGGTCTAGATTAGACCTTTATGCATTCTTGCCTTCTGCCTGGACACAAGTCGGTTTCATTGTGTTTTGTCCAGAGATTTTACACATCTTGTTTAAGGCAGGAATGTGTTTATTCTGCTTGAAAGGCAGAATAAACACAATGGGTTCAATGTGATTGAGCAAAGGGAGCATAATTGCATTGGTCTCATCTAGAGAGATAAGCCATTGCTCTAATTGTACTTTCAGCCAATTTCAGACAGTAGTGTAATCTGGCGAAAGCTTGATTTTCACACCTACATCTGTTCTCGGGTTAGGTAAAAATGGATTCGCAACCTTAAGACACATGTTCTTGTAACTTCTGTTGGTGCCCAGTGACATTTTAAAGGTCCAGTGTGTAAAGTAACACCCCATCCTCAAACCCCTTGAACCTAGTTTCTTAGAAAGATTCATAAAAGCCAGTGTCAAGTTTGACTTTCCTGCACGACACAGAGGTCTCTGTTGAAGAGGCTTCTACTAATGTAGACATGAAGGATTCTCTCTAAGCTAACAAAAATTGCTACAGGTGATAAACCCCTAAAGAAAGCACAAAAATGAATACTAAATTCAAAATCTGCTGATATAAATAGCTAAAGCCTCCACTTTGGCCCAACCTGCACGTGCACTGCAGGTGAAAATGAGTTATCACTTATATCACAATCATATTTTGCATGGGGTGTGTATTATAAATCTTAAGGTGAAAGTCTTCCTTCTTTTAAATTTAATGTCATTTCCAGTGTATTTTTATTTTTATTTATTTATTTTTAATATTTCAGGCTCTTCATTTTGAAGACCATTGAAATGCATCTTTTAGCTGATGTTAACCTTTTCATATGGAGTTGAGTTTAAATGTGTTAGAGGAAGGCTGCACAGGAAGATACATTCTTAGGTAAGATGACCAGTTCAACAATGTAAAAATAGGTATAATTCCTGCATTTAAACTGTGACTAACATATATATGATTATGCTGTAAATACTCACAAATCGACATTTAAGTAGTGTTGTGTTGGCTGAGGTATAAGATAGAGTGTGTCATGGAAATAATTTAAAAAAAACAAACAATTAAAGTAATGTTTTCCTGAATGAGATATAACGAGGAGATTCTCACGTGGAGGAAGATGTTGTCTTTGAGGTGAGGTGTTGTGTTCAGGTGTCTTTTTTCATTTGGGTGTTCATAGCATACGACAAAACAAAATACACAAAATGCAAAAAGTGATGCTTGAAAGCTTTAATGCAAGGAAAGTTATTCAGCAAGTTGAGTATATGATCAGCGTAAAACATAACAATCAGGCATAACATTATGAACACCTTCCTAATATTGGATGTCTGCTGCAGTCAAAGAGTGTCATTGCCATGGGGTGGGGGTGCCTGGTCTGGTCTGATCTAGGTGGGTGGTACATGTCTAGATAACATCTACATGAATGCCAGGTCCAAAAGTTTCCCAGCAGAACATTGAATTGTCACAAGATGGTTAATATTATTGACTTCTCCTGTCAGTGGTCATAATGTTATGCCTGCTTGGTGTAGATATGAAGAATAAGGCAGGTTGTCAGATAAGTAGAATGAGCAGTTTCAGCTGTTTGGAGGTTCAGACATCAGCTGATGTTTCATAGGGCGGTTTGACGTAATTCTTGATGAACTTCAGATACTTGGACACCTGAGCGAAGACGATAGGACGGTCCGTACCACCACAACCACTAGGACCTCCATAACTCATGATTCCGACCAGCGTAAAGCCCTTGCTTCCACGACAGACCAGCGGGCCGCCATAGTCCCCCTGTGGAAGTGAAAACACAACAAAACACACTCATGTCTTTCAACTCTGGATTGTTCCCAAATGACTTTTACCCGTTGAGTTGACACAGAACAGATGAATACAATCATTCTGTCAAAACGGGTGCTTTGACACATCTGCAACTACTGCTTGTTGCCTTAGGCGTTGCCAATGACAAATAAACTTCGATAGATCTTCAAGATTGACAGTTTAAATATAAGCAACACAACATGTAACAAGTAAAAGTCCTGCATTCAAAGTATTAATTCAGCAGAAGCAGAAGTACCAAGAATAAAAAGTGTCCAATTCTGTAGTAAAATGCATGGAAACGGTTATTAAACGACATCTAATATTGTTAATGTTGCTCTCACAGATATGGGTCACAGATATTGCTTTTAGGTTTTGTAGGCTGAGTGAAGTTACAACTGAGTAAAGAAGAACAATTATATCCAACCTCTGGGTTGTGAGCCCCTCAAGGTTCAGATGATTAATCTGAGGGATTATCAGTCAGAGAAGAAACAAACATATACTTTGGATGTTTTTTGTGCCTAAATCAGTTGTGTAAAGGAAACCATGCATTTTGGACACGTTAGCCACCTCCTAAAAACATGACATGTGATGATGGGTCCCAGTTAGATACAGATTTTAAAGTCCAAATGCTTGAGAATCATGTTTTATTATGTACAATATTAAGCTATAACTAAAACTACAAATGTCAAGTAAATTCATCAGTGTAAAAGTAGTAGTAATTGAACAAGTCCAACCACTAATTTTGAGATGTAAGCTCTGTTTCAAGTCAGACTGAATGCACAAAATTTACTTTTTACATAATGGAAGTGAACGGTGAACTCACATTGCATGCTCCCTTGCCTTCAGGTGCTTCCGCACACAGCATGGTTCTAGTATCGATCTGGTTATAGGCTTCCTTACAGCGACTCTGTGACAAAATGGAAACCTTCAGCTTCTGAAGGGTTTCTGGCTCCGGGAGAGAAACTGCATGGGCAGAAGTAGACAAATAAGCAAGCACTGATTTTGTCAGTTACTTTACTGTGCAGTTGCTGAATTCCTTGAAAATAAAATGTTGGTGACGTACCAACTAGGCTACCAAGAGATTTATCATCACTGTTATATATAGATTTCAGAGCAGGTTTTGACATTTTACAACAGATGTGTGTGTTTTTCTTCATATAGTATTTGCATTTTTTAGGCTGCTTTAAGTGCTGGACATACCATTCTTCCCAATGTCGCCCCAGCCGGTGATCCAACACTCAGATGATGAATCAATGGGGCTGTCGTCTGCAGGCAGTCTTATCGGAGCAATGTTGGCTGTGAATTTCACCTTTTTGTTGAGGCTGATCAGGGCGATGTCGTTTTCGAAGTCATTGTCTGCTTCCCGACATAAGCGGTAAGCGGAATCGATACAATGGACTACACTGCGGTAACGTTCAGCCCCCTTTCGCAACTGGTGTGAGCCGACCCAAACCACCGTACGACTCAGGTCTGGCTTGGGATCCCTGCCAACAATAAGAAAACACACATATATAAGCCTTCTCTGTACTGAATTTCCACAAACGTGGTACATCAGTGAACTTTAATATTTCACTCTCAATTCAATCAATTCAATACACTGGAGCATTTAACGGCTTTAAGAACCAGACACTGGTGGAGACCAAAAATGGAGCTAATAGTAGGGTGAAGGTTATTTTTTTTTTTTTTTTTAGCGGACTCCAAATAAATGCTGGCCTCAGCCATGTGAGTTTCTGAACACCCCTCCAGTCATTTACAACTGAAGAGAGCTACTTGGATGAGTGATGAAACGTCTTTCAAGAAAACCCAACAGGTCCAGTTGTCTTTGTGTTTAGCTTCACAGACAACAAATGGTAACGTTTCTCCACGTCTGCTGGGTTTGTCTATTAACAAGTTCAACGTATTGCCTTAAATGGTCAAACCAAGTCAGTTGTTGCAGTTTTAAATACAACTTGACCATCATATCTTAATAAATATTAATTTAAAGGGCATTTTGCATCTCTTTTAAGCCTTTCCAAGCTTTTTCTGAACACTATTACAACTGCATTTCTTTAGCTTTAGCTGCGAGTCAGATTAAGGACATGAATGTTTTACATTATTTATTTTGAGAAATGAAGTAGCAGAGGATTTTCATCTAAACAAATCTGTTTCGTCATTACCTGTTACCAAATGAGGTTAAAAGAAAATTATTGAGTTACTTGAGCCTTTGGTGGACTGATAAAATTATGTGAAAGACATAGTTCTTGCTTAAAATATTTGAAAGCAGGCGTCTGTGGACACATTCCCAGGTTAGTGATTTGTTACGCCACCATGAGTGGTCATTTTTCTACCACTGATGATCTTTGAAATTCAAAAACACACTTATCTCCATAGATTCCACCAAAGAGAACAAGGAAGGAAATCATCGAGCTTGCAGCTTTAACTACTGCAACATATCTGAGCTCTGCATCCTTATTAGATTATGTTACGTTATACACTATATGATTTAAAGGTTTTTGAAGTTGCAGTTTTCATGACAAGCAGAACCTGGTATATTGTGTCTAGATGCTTATATTGAATAATAGCCTCTCTACTGTGAGAGATATTTAGTGCCAAAGAAGGAAACTGCATAATCACAGAAACACACACTTACGTCTTAAAGCAGTGCGCGGCAGTCACCACCCACTCGTCGTCCAGGAGGGCACCACCACAGCGCCACCTGGTCGAGCCGTCTGCAGTTGAGATGTTGAGGTGAACCATGAACGGCCACTCTCCCTTTTCAGCATTTTCCCCACCAATGATGGAGCTCTTCACCACAGCTCCCAGTACACCTAAAAAAAAAGAGTTATCAAAGTTATTTTAGATGTTAGGCTGGAGGCATTTGACAAATTAAAAGCCACATTTGATTTTTGATGATTACTTTCATGTCACGTGCATTAGGTAAGGCTTTCAACAGACAAAGCGACACAACGCAACGTATTTGTCTTTCTCACCTGTGGTGTAGTGGAGCAGTACCAGCACAGTGAGCAGTTTGCTGAAACCCATGGCTGTGATGGAGGACGGTGTAGGAGCTGGAGCTCTGCAGCCTGCGAGGGAACAGCTGCAGCTTTATATACACATCTGGAGAGATCATAATCTAATCAGCACCATCGGCCCTCCCTTTACCTCTTAAACCAACCTTAGAAAATTTGTTCAAGTACTTTTTTTGTTGTTGTTGTTTTTAGCATCCTTTAATACTTCCTTGACATTTCAGGGATTTGTTAGAAATTTAATATACATTTGATCAAATACTTTGATGCATGAGGTTATGAGTGCAGAACAATTCATTTATAAATTTAATCCAGTTGTATATTGTTTAAATACAATTTCAAGCATTTTGAGAATGATGCATGTCTGAAATAGAAGCATCATTGTTGTAGTTCATTCCTGTTGCATTTAATTTGGTAGAGTTGGAAATAAGAGGGTCAAAAATATCACTGTCACTGACTTGATGTTACAAGGCTCATAGTAGATTTATAATTTATGGAAATTTAAACTTTGATGGAAGTTTAAATTTCATTAAATCATTTAAATCATTTTTGGAGTTCTTAAGTTGTTCCTCTGGCCTTGCGGATGGGAACTAGAAGACTTACTACATGTCATGTTTCTCCAAATTGTCTCAGCTGCCACTGAATGAATCTGGATGACTTTTGAGGGGGAAGTCTAAATAAAAAAACGCCAGAGACTTCCGACTCAAGGTGTGAATGTAGGTGACAGATGGTTTGAAAGAGCAGTAAAGGAAAGCTATGATGCAAAATTGTCCCGGGGAGGTGGACTGAGACATCATTTGTCACCTATTACCAACACTGTTTCTGGCCATTGAGTTGTCTTTAGAGCACCGTGTACCGGGGGGGACATGATCAGACAAAGTCCCCCATTTGCAGGTGAGTATCTGGTTGCTAACAGACCTAAGTCATGTCAGATCCAGGTGTACACCATGCACAGATGTTTCTCGTCAAACCCTGGACTTTTAGCCATTTAGCTACCATTTTACTGAAGAGGCCAGGTGGATGAACTGTGGAAACGTTTTCAAGAAAGTAGAGATAAGATAAGATAAGATTTTAGTTGTTACATGCAGTTATGCATAGTACAATGCACAGTGAAATGTATTTTTGTATCTGCAGCCAGTAGTAAAACAGTAAAACGGTAATAATTGCTCATAGTACACAGGGTACACAAGTATAGATGTAAAACTAAGAAAAATAAAATAAAATATAGACTATAAACTTAGAGGCGGTGACATACATTTACAATATTAGAAAGCAGCTATGTGACTAAAGTCCGGTTAAAGCTCAGAGTTGAGCAGACGGATGGCATGGGGATAGAAACTTTTCTTCCGGATGTATTGGTTTCAGTTTTGTAAGTTTTTTGGATATGCCATGATACTGGGGACCTTCACAGACCCTGATTTGAATAAATACTCTACTGTACTGGAGCAAAACAGGAACGTTCGCGGTTGGTTTTTGTTTCCGCGGGGATTTATTAGTATGTAACGCCGCAGATCATATGATGTTTCCGAAGTATGTAAATTTTGTGAGAAATTCAAGCCGAAGCAGAACAAATTATAAAGTTTTTTAGTGAAAACCGCATCTATGGAGGTTTGTTGAGCTCACTGGCATCGAGTTTAACCATGTCTGCGGCGTATTTGTCTAGTTTTAGATGTTATTTTAGGCGTTAGCCGGGCGCTTTGCTTTTATTTCATTTAGCCTGGGTTGGTTTGTAAACATGGAGCGGACAAGCAGCGTCAACGCAGATCTTCCCCAGAGCCCGGACTCTGGAAACTGTGAGTCTGTCATTGTATCTGCACCTTTTAAAACCTGCACTAATGAATTATAATTCCTCGAGGCTTACGGTCTATGTGTCTATGTGTTACTGTAGGTTGTTGGCCAGGATGGCGCAACTGGATTGGATTTTGGTGAGTTTTAAATGAGCTGAAGGTGTATTTTTCAAAACCACTGACAAGAAAACAGATCGGTTATATTGTATATCACATTTACACGTAACTGGATAACAAAACTAGATATAAGCGGTAACCTAGTACCACATACACAGAAAAACTGAAGCCAAAACCAGGCAGCTTCCTCTTAGTGCTTTACACAGATCCACTCTTCTTCTGGTTATGTTACGACAAGTTTATTAAGAGATAAGTACCGTACCTAAAACTGTTACTAATATGCTAACTTGTAGTTATTTATTGAGTTAAATGGGTTTTTGAGATATTAGAAATGGGTATTTGCAAGTAAATATACACAGATCAGCCACAACATTAAAACCACTGACAGGAGAATTAAATAACGACTCAAAAAACATGAAGAACAGCACAAGGTGTTGACGTGGCCTCCAAAATCCCTAGATCCTAAACTGATCAAGTATCTGTGGGATGATCCACAGAGGTCCCTATTCATAGGACCCCACTAACAGAATACTTTGTAAATAGCGTTAAAACTGACATATGGGAAGACATATTGGCAACATATTATAAAGGCACGTAACGCTCACACACAACTTTTCTTATAGAGGAACTTTGCAACCACTTGTTCCTTATTATATGTCTGCTCCTCTGCATATGTCCTCAGGATCCTCGGATTGTGCAACAACTTCGGTTACGTGGTTATGCTGAGCGCCGCTCATGACATCCTGATGAAAGAACAGTCAGGAAACAGCACAGCATCTGTAAGAAAGCAAATTTGTGCGTAAATATTCAGGTGTCTGCTCAGGCATGAGGTGATTGGACTTTTCTCTTTTTTCTTCTTTGTGTTCTAGACTTCAGCGACACTCACGGTGGATGTCCAAGCTGGGAACAGCAGCAACAGCAGTAGCTATGACTGCAACCCTGTCTCTACTGCGGTAAATGGAGATTCACATCACAGAATAGAGAAGAGTTTCCCCATGTGAGATTTTGGGCCAGAAGACAAATGGGTTTCCTGGGCCGCCATTTAGCAGCAAACTTCCTTTTAAGTGATGTGTTAAACAGCAATAATTACCACGAGTTAACAGGAACTGAATCTAATAACGTGACACCGCTAGAAATGACAGTAGGACAAAGAGTCCTGCATACATGACGAGGTGAAGTAGTTAAGCAAAAGAAAATACACAAAAATAACAAGCAATAATAGACATGTAAGTTTTAATACAGTTAAAAGTTTTTGCCTTTATCAGGACTTTCTTCATTTCTCCATTAAAATGACTCAAAACATCAGTGGAGTTTCACACAAGTCCCAGACGTAGACAAAGAGAACCCAGTCAAACAAATGAAACAGAAATATTATACATGTGCGCTTATCTATTCAAGAAAATCTATGATTTGCGCACATCTCTTGGTTGCAAAAGTTCACAAACCCTTGTTTTCAGTATCTGGTGTGGGCCACTTGTGCAGGATTAACAGCAACTAAACGTTTACGGTAACTTCTGAACAGCAGCAGCAACTGCTGATCCGTCGATTTCAGCATTTCAGAGAAATTTTAGCTCATTCCTCAACAGTACAGAACCATTTCTGTTCTGAGATGACACATGAGTCTCTTCTTCCCACTTCTGAACAGATAGACTGTAGTTTGGCCTTAAAATTTACTTACTTTTGCTATTCACACATATGTAATATTGGCTCATTTTCCTGACTAAACAAACACACAAGTACAATTTTTCTGTTTTATATGTTTAATTTGAGTTTTCTTTAGAATTTCAGTGAAAATCCACTGATTTTTTTTAGTAAATTTATGCAGAAATGTAGACAATTGTAAAGGGGTCAAAAACGTTTAAGCAGCTCTGCACATTAAAGTTGCAATATTGGTTATTGGTAGGGACAGCAAATCCCACAGGTAACAGAACATTTTATTTTAGTAAAGAAGTCGGGATATAATTGGCGATTTGTAGTTATTGTTAGCGACCGTGATCAGATTTTTTTTGTGCTAAGCAAACTTGCAATTCCTGTCAACTTGTGTTTTTCCTGCTAAATACCTTTACTGTGAATCTGCAGGAGTAGGAATCATTTTGTTTGCATCTGCATCAGCCTTAGCGGACTCTTTTTGACTTTTTAACTGCCGCATAACGATTGGAATATATTCCTGGTCATTTTGAAGAGAGCACACGTCTGTTAAAGGGGTAAATGTCTTGTATTGGTGTTGTTCTGAGAGTTCTGACTCTTTTCTTTGCAGGCTGTGCTGTTAGCTGACATCCTCCCAACGCTCATCATCAAGCTGCTCGCTCCCTTTTTTATCCACAAAGTGCCTTATGGGTAAGACCATGATTAGTAATTGTAATAAATAATTTTTTGATTTATTGTTTTCTTCTTAAGCTGAATATGCAGAGTAACCAAAGCTGCTTTCTGTGCAGAGTAGTTCTGTTTAAAACCATTTACACAAAGTTTTGCAGTATGGCTCTCTCCTTATGTGACTTTTACACTGTGCAGTCTGTAAGCAAGTGGAGAGAGACCCGCTAACAAAGCAAACTGAATATTAAACCATGCATATTTTGGTTTACTGCTAAATCTCATGACTAATTCCTGTTTTTAATTTTAGTTTCAGAGTGCTGCTCTGTGTCATCCTGGCCGTGGCGAGTTTCCTCCTCGTGTCCTTGTCCTGGGCTGTCTGGATAAGTATTCTCGGTAAAGACGGCCGTTATCGATTTTAGTTTTATCTTTCGTCGTTACTGGCGGCCGAACGAGCTCGGGTCTGAGAAATCAGATGGTGTATTAGATAGAGCCTGAAACCCTTTGCCTCGGTTTCATTTCCTATCATCTTATCTATTTGTAGCGGCTGTGCGATATCTGTCACCACGCTTAGTCTGATCAGTGAACCGAAGTGACATAGTCTGATACCTTTTATCAAAGCACTTATCAAAATATATAAAAATAAAACCGAACGATATGTTTTAAAGTCATGTTCAGGCCAAGCGATCTGCACCCTCAGATGCTCTGATGTGTGATGTATACTGTCAAGATACATTAACCCCTATGATAGTCTTAACCACAGCAGCAGCACCTCACCATGTTTACTATATATACATTTATGTGCATTTAACAATTAGACAAAAGTCTGGATTCATTTCATATACAGTGCATTTAAATTCTTTATAGTTATATATATAGTCATTACTTGGTTGAAAATAGTAGAAAATGTGACTGAAGCCAAATGGTAATGCTGGATGGTTGATTCTTTCTCCGTCTCTAACAAAAGATTAAACTTCTACGATTCTGTGTTTGCAGGAGTGATTTTTGCCAGTGCTAGCGCAGGACTCGGAGAACTGTCCTTCCTCTCTCTCAGTGTCTTCTTCAGCAGGTAAACACTCATTCTTTTAGTTTATTTTTTTAACCACCTGACTTCACAAATCGTTCTCCAGCTCAAGATCCAAACTGAGCTTCAGTGCACGACATAAAGTAACTTGGACAGGCAGTCTAGACCTTTTCTTGTGGCGGTATGGGAGCTTATTTCTGCTAGGAATGTATGATCAAGTCAAATATGATGATCAGTCTTTTATTTATTTTTTTATTGACAACTTTTCACATCCTCTTTAGCTTGTACCCATGGAAATGGGCTTCGCTGGACAGAAAGTTGGACTGGTTTATATTTACAGTCATTCATTAATACACAGGATTAGATGTTACAATCCCTTGTGCCAAAATCCCAGGCAAAACACATTTAGAGGCCCTGTCCAACTGAGAAACACTAATAAACCTATAGTCATGTGATATGACGCTCAACCTAGCAGCAGACGCTAACTCAAACCTTGTGAAATATAAGCTAACCAAATGCTGCTGGCTAGCTTAATCTATAATCTAAATAACTAAGTAAATGCTGCTGGCTTGTAGGCCCACAGTAGCCTGGGTGTTCCCATACTGCTTTGCGCGGGATTTCATTCTCACTGCAAAAGCAGTCTGGAAACCATCGCCCATATTTTCGCCTGAGATAGGGAACCAATCACAGAACGGGGGGGCAGCAAGACGATGACGACGTCTATGCGCGACACCGAAGCTTGTAGTGTGTTAATCCAACATGGCAGCGGACCTAACGTTACCGTTCGATGCAGCCTT
>JASGAT010397711.1:0-10590 GCA_030220025.1 Chelon auratus | reverse complement strand
GAGAACATCTGCATCAGAAATGTACTTCACACATCTGACTTACTTCCTTCATGTCCTCTTACCGATGCAAATCCAGTGCGGCAGGTAGACTTCATTTAACTTCCCAGTCATGACTGTAATGTCCATTAAAGGACCTGCAGGCCTGTAATGTATACGTTCCATCCTCTCCATGTGTCCCTCCCAAGACCAGAACTGGTACTTAAAGCTGGCCTTCTCCTCACAGACCCAGCGCAGACCAGACACACTGCATTCAAAGTGTCCTGCTTCAGACTGTAGGCTGAAATTTGAGACATGTTACATTCTATGGACTCATGAGGGGACATGACAGGGTCACATTTTATTTAGGGCTGCAGCAAATTAATGAACCTACCAACTACTGTCTCAGTAGTCTACTGTCTTTGGATTCGCCACAACCTTCATACTGCAATACTAACCACTGCTAAAGGTTGCTAACGCCCACTTAGAGCAGAACGTTCATCGAAATCTACCTGGTTTAGTTTTAAAACACTCCATAGACAGTAGAACCGCCCCCCATCTTTGGAAACCCTCCACTGTCATCCCTATCCCCCCAAAAAGTAAAACAAAAGCTCAGAATGACCTTCAGCCCGTAGCTCTCACATCCCTTGTGATGAAAGCCATGGAGAGGATCATAGAACACCATATCATCAGAGCAACAGACCCCCTGATTGACCCATTCCAGTTCGCATATCACACAAGAAAAAGACATTCATCATGGAGAGTATCCACAAACACCTGGAGCACCCCGACTCTTCAGCCAGACTACTGTTTGCTGATTTCTCCTCAGCATTCAACACCCTGCAGAACCACATCCTGGCCACAAAACTGTCCTCCCACTTCCACCTAGACGACCAGTTAATTCTTTGGATCCTGGACTTTCTCACTAACAGGTCCCAGAGAGTGCTGGTCAACAAGTTCTTCTCAAACTTCTGTTTTACCTCGACTGGTTCCCCCCAGGGCTGTGTGCCATCACCCCTGCTCTTCATCCTATATACCGATGACTGCAGATCCATACAGCCCAACTGCCACCTGGTCAAGTACGCTAACGACACAGTTCTCCTGTCTCTGCTGTTGGGCCCCTCGCATCATCGCATGGACCAGCTCTTCAGGATTTCATAGAGTGGTGTGACAGCTCACAGCTGGAACTGAACGTCAGTAAAACCAAGGATATGAATCTGAATCTGAAAAAAGAGAGACGTCTAGGGGTCATCCGAACAAGATGCCCGAACCACCTCAGATGGCCCCTTTTGATGTGATGGAGCAGCGGTTCTGCGAGCTCCCTCCAAATGTGCGAGCTCCTCACCATATGTCTAAGACTAAACCCAGCTTTTTCTTATAGCTCACCTACCTTTTTACCAGGACAGATCGAAACAGTGCCTGCATTACTGTAACTGCTACACCAAACTATCTGTCCATCTTCGCTCCACCCTCCTCACCCTTGAGATCCTGTCCATGAACATCATGAACAGTACCGGGGACAAGGGACAGACTTGGAGGAGTCCGGACTTTATGCCAAGGATACAGACACAGCCCTCTTAGTGTCCGTATGGTTATACAAGGACCAGATGGCTCGTAACAACAGCCCCCGTATCCTGTACTCCCTCTGTACCCTCCACAATGTTCCCGAGGGAACACGGACGTAGGTCTTCTCCAAGTCCACAAAACATGCGTAGACTGGATGGCCCAACTCCCATTATACCCTAAGGAGCACCGCAAGGGTAAAGAGCTGGGGCCTGATGTACAAAGACTTGCGTGGACTTCCTTCTAAAATGTGGCGCACGCTCAGATTTAGAAGCATTTAGAAGCACATTTCCTTTGTACATCCCAATCGAGCATACCCGACCCCTCCCTGTCCCTTTTAAATATGCAACTCCCTGTCCACGCCCCCTTTAAATATGCAACACATGTCCACGCCCCTTTTAAATATGCAAATTATATTTAAATTGACCTGTCACCTGAGACTACCCTCTCAAAAACATAAGAATGAATAAGACAGGAAAAAAGAAGAACTTCACAGAAAGCGAATTGGAGACGCTACTCACTGGAGTGGAGATGTGCAAAAATGTGCTCTTTGGCACGCTGCCACAATGTTGGTTACTTGCATTTGCGCATATCAATGTGTGTGCAGTCGATAGCTCTGATTACATTCAGAAAACGTCTCTCGCTGCAGATTGCTCTTTAATGTTGACCTGTTCAGCTGCATTGTATGGGAATCTGATATACCTGGCTGACATGCGGATAACTCCGTCCCACACTGCTGGCATGGCTCTGCTCAGGGTCTGGCTCTGTCCCGATCGGTCGGCCAGCTCCCTCTGGAATGCCACGGTTAGTACCGGTCAGTACCTGTACAGACACAGGCAACGCATTGCTCGTTGCTGTGTCGCGCTCCAGTGCCGGCCGCAGCTCTGCGCACAGTTCCAGAAGGATTGCCCTCGGGAACCTAAAGCGGCTGATGAGCCAGTTGTCTTTATTTGCAATTAAATCATCTCTGTCTCTCTTCTTATTGCACCATTTGCGATATCTTCTAATAACGCTAAAGCTGCCATTGTTGTTAACGATATTTTCTGCACCACTTTGCGCATGCTTTTATATCCACTCATATAATTACAGACACCTGGGTGTGTTAATTGTTCATCAGTGTTAATTTTTCGTGTGTCTCTCATGGGCACATCACAATTGTTTTCACAGTTTTATGATGACAGTTTCCCAGCATCACCTCTAAGTGTCGCCAAAGGATCAACATCTGTAGAATCCAATGTACGCCAGCCACGTCGTTGGCGTAGGCACGTACAAAGTTCCCGGACAATTCACTCTTGATACATCTGAACGTTTCTGTGAGCGAGTACGTACGTAACGTTTTTGTACGCACGCAACCTTCGTACATGAGGGCAGGTCCATTGTTTCACAACCAGGACGGAATCCACATTGCTTCACCCAAATCCGAAGTTCAACCATCGGTTGGACTCTCCTTTCCAGTATCCGGGAATAAACTTTCCCAGGGAGGCCAAGTAGTGATAGTTAAATAGTTACAGCACACCATCCTGTCCCCTTTTTTAAAAATGGGTACCACCAACCCAGGTACTGCCATTCCACAGGTACTGTCCCAGACCTCCATGTGACACACCTGAGTTTTTGCTTCTGAGACCGCAGAAGCTGCAGCCTTTCCAGTTTCTCCCAATACCTGCCTGCTGTTTCCCAAGTCCCCTGGGCCAACCAGGCCAGAGAGGCCTCCTTCTTCAGCTTGATGGCTTCCCTCACCACTAGTTGCCACCACGGCACGCACCGATAACCTTCTGGCCACAGCCCCCACCAGCCACCAGGATTTGAACATGGCCCTCTGCCACATTAAGGTGGTGATTCTTCGGTGGAGCTCTGTTGAGATGATCGTACTTTTTTACTAAGCGTGCTACGTCTCTGTTTAGTGACTTCCCACACTCTTGAGGCTAAGTTTGTTGTCCTGTAGTCCTTTTTCCATTTTCCCTACGGGGTGAGCCTCAATAAATGGGGACTGACATAAACACTACGAAATGGCAACGTGATTCCACACAAATCAACTCATTATTGTTGACTGTTGCAGCCCTATATATCAGAACCTTCATGCTGTGATGCTAACCACTGGTTGTGATGCTAACCAAGGTTGCTGAGATCCACTTAGAGCAGAACGTTCATGGAAATCTACCTGGTTTAGTTTTAGAGGACTATATGTGCAGGAACAAACTGATGGTACCATGCTACCCATTAGCATCACTACTAACATAGCTGATGAAGACACAACTGAGGCTCCAAGGCTCTGATCACCAACCATCAATCAGACTAAACTAAAACTGGAATAGTCCAGATACTCAGCAGCTGAGCTACAATGGATAGAGGTTTCAGTTTTAATAAGCGTTTAAACTTCTTCTTTTGGGATTTAGTCAGTTTTGCAACACAGCAATGCGTATTTCACACAAATCAACGTTGCAGCAGTAATTATATTTGATGCAAAATGTAGCACAGCATTACTGTGATATCAGATAAAAAGATCTCAGTATAACTCAGTTGAACTTTTTGTGTTTAGGACGATATTTCTACCTGTAAGTTGGAGCCATGGCTGCATCGGTCCTGTTCACCTCAGGTTCAAGTTTAGTCCAGTTGCTGGAGTCCTGCAGCAGAAGAACATCATTGTGTACATGAGGTCAGATTTTAACTTGGTAACATCACAGTAAAGAACGAATGAATGAAACAATAATAACATGAACAAGTGGATGAATGTAAGGGATTACCTTAACGCTTCCTTCAGGATCCAAACTTGTTGAAGGTTCTTGTTGAGACACAGAATTGAATTCAGATCAAGTCATGTTGACTTTCAAAGCCACACAGTAACTGGACATGTCTTTCTGTCTGATCACCATGTTCTATGTAACGCTGGTCTAACATGAGAGCAACAGGTTAAACAGCACAAGATGTTGAGTGAGTATAAGATGGAGCTGACCAAACTTCTGTTTACAATCAGGGATTTGGAATGTCAAAGTATTTTGTGTTGATGTAAATAACTCAGTGACAGTATAAAAATCAAAGAGAGAAAAACTAGATTAAATGCAGATTCTTGCACAGCAGTGTCATGTTTTCTGTCATGGTTTATTTTCTTGGGTTTCTGTTTATTGTATTTTGTTAAGTTCTTGGTTTTTCATAGTCATGATTAGTGTTTAGTTTTTCTGTTCTGTTTCCTGTTTTATTTTGTTAAGTACTGGATTTCCTGTTTGTGTTACTCCATGTTTTTTTTTCTTTTTGATTAGGTGATTGGTTTCACCTTGTATTGTTCCTTGATTTGCTTCACCTGTGTCTCGTCACCCCTCTGTTCCTCATGCGTGTATATATAGCCCTGCCTTCCCCTTTGTTCCTTTTACTTGTCATACTGTTTGTCTGCCATGTCCATGTCTGCCATGCCATAGTATCATGTCAAGTTCTAGTTTTTTCAAAGTGTGTGGATTTTTGCCTTTTTTGATATCCTGCCTCGTCGGCAGTGTCCTTAGTTTTTGTAAGTTTTGTCTTTTTGTATTAAATATCTTTTTTTTTCGTCAACTCCTGCCTCTTAAGTTCTGCATTTAGGTCCTAAAACTCCCAATTCCCGCTACTCCTTCGTGACAAGCAGTTTACTCATGTAAAGGTTTAATCAACAAATTGCAAGCACCGTAATTTTAACTTCCCTGGGAGTCCTGACCGTTCTATGCTTGAAATGCCTTGAATCATTTCCTGCCTTAACCCTTCAAACTGTGCCTTATCACCATCTCCCCAAACTCTTCACTGGCTTCTCTAGCACTGTGGGCACCACCTCATCATTATAGCAAATTTCTTATCTGCTACCTTTCCTTTAACAATTGAAATACTCCTAGATTTACTAGGCTTCACTTTCATCCTAGCCCACTGCAGGTTGCTGTTTAACTTATCCAGCAATCTGCTGGTTTAGAGTCCCAGGTAGTATAAAAAGCTTAGTCAAAGCCTACTTTTTAGACATACAACTCTGGTTTACCACAGCAGAGTACACTACAGCATGGCAGCAGATGGAGGTAGGCATCATGGCAGGATGTACAATCTCTCCACTAGCCTTTTGAATGGAGGAATGGAGGTCATTATTAGGGCTTCCAAATGGGTAGAAAAGCTGCAGGGAGGGCCTCGCTTCCCTCCAATTAGGGCCTATATGGACGACATGACGACTACAATGTCAACCACTCCTTGTACCAGCAGATTGAGGGCTACCAGGGAAGTTAAAATTATGGTGCTTGCAATTTGGTTTACCGGCTAATGTGGCCACTGATGGTGTATGAGGTTCCTCTTTCAAAGGTGGAAAAGTTTGAAAGGATAATTAATTCATCTATCAGAAAGTGGCTCGGTGTCCCACACTGCTTAAGCGACGCAGCCTTGTGTGGGAAAGGCATATTGGAGCTCCCAGTTACCAGCCTAACAGAGGAGTTTAAGTGTGCTAAGGTTAGACTAGAAATGACTCAGTCAGTTGAAGGATTCAGTGGATAGGAGTGCAGCGCCCACGATTTCAGACAGGGAGGAAGTGGAAGTACAGCAAGCACAGGCAGCCCTTAGGCACAGGTATATCAAAGGTCATGTACAGCAAAGGCGTAGAGGCCTAGGGCTGTGCGCAGGAAAACCACTGTGGAGCAAGGCATCAGTAGTAGAAAGGAGAAAGATGGCAGTGGAAGAGGTACAGAAGCAAGAGGAAGCAGTAAGATGCACTAAGGCAGTGTCGCAGGCTAAGCAGGGTCAATGGATGAACTGGGAGAGTGTGGAGAAAAGGAAGGTGAAGTGGAGAGAGCTTTGGAGCATGGAGGCTAGCAGGATTAGATTTATGTTAGGGGCTACTTATATTGTGCTGCCAACTCCCCAGAACCTAAACCAGTGGGTAGGTGAGGATGTTGCTTGCCCACTGTGCACTTGTGTCTGCACGCTTAGCCATATTCTGACAGGTTGTAAGGTTAGTCTTTCCCAAGGACGTTACACCTGGCATCACAATCAGGTACTGAGATGTTTAGCAGCTGCAATTGAGGAAAAATGGGTGAATGTAAATTCCATGGCTGTTAACAGAGAGAATAGACGCATTAAGTTTGTACAGGAGGGAGAAAAGGCTAGACTAGCAGGCATCATGCATAACATGGGACAGCTAAGAGTAGGAGGAGCCTGGGAGATGAGGGCGGATGTAAATGGGCAGCTAGTTATTTCAACAGAGATAGCTAACACCTGACTACGGCCAGATCTGCTGTTGTGGTCTGAGCCAGAGAAAGTAGTCTATTTCATAGAGCTGACTGTCCCGTGGGAAGATAGAGTTGAGGAGGCTAACGAGCGCAAGAGAGCTAAGTATGCAGAGTTAGCAGTAGATGCAGAGCATAATGCCTGTGGGGCTCATGTCTGCCCGGTAGAAGTGGGCTGCCGTGGATTTGTGGCAAACCTGCGATTGCTCTTCTGAGCAAACTGGGCATATGTGGAAAAAGCCAGAGGACTATGGTATGCAACATGTCCCGGGCAGCAGAGAGAGCAAGTGAGTGGCTGTGGGTAAGGAGGAAGCATGGTACTTGGGGAGCCCACTAAAGGTAAGGATGGCTGCGTGACTTTAGTGTGTTTGCAAATCATGATAGATTTAGTCGACTGGTCCGAGGTTCAGTCCGCATCAATGGGGCGAACCACGGTAGATTTGTTTGTTTGGTTCATGGGTCAGTCCACATCAACCGGGCGAACCATGGTAGATTTCTTTGTTTGTGTTGCGATTCAGTCCGCATCAACTTATCAGGTACGTTTGACTGCTACATAAAAGGAATAGGCTTGAAATATTAGTTGTTGATAGTTACTGAATGGTGAAAAAACGGGGTTGTGCACTGGCAGCGAGAAGGGGGGTGACTCCAGGACGCTGAAATTTACTGTTTAGCCTTCTCGAGGTGTTGTGGGCCTAACATCGGTGAAGGGAGGTGACCACTTGAAAACCCCAATGACATGCTGCATACTGCTGTTGATTAGGCCAGGTATCTCATGTCTTCTTCTTCTTGTTGGTAGCGATATTTCTTTGTTTGTTTAGTAGCTGAGTGGGCCAAACAAACCAGCAACATTTGGTTAGCTAATTTAGACTGTAGGTTTAATCGTCATATCTCATGACTGTAGGTTTGTTAGGGTTTCTCAGTTGGACAGGGTCTCTAAATGTGTTTTGCCTGGGATACTGGGACAAAGGACTGCAACATCTAATCCTGTGTATTAACAAATGTGGTGCTGTTGAACTAATGTGACAGTTGTGTGTCTTACCTTTGACTCCTGAGCTGGTCTTTAACAACCTCTGCACCAGATCAGTCCTCCTCATCTTCTCTAAAATCTCCCTGCTCACTTCCAAAGACTGTTGGCCAAGCTCCTTCATCATCACATCCAGTATATATGAACCTAATGATGTATAACTTATTGCACTGAATTTGTTTGGAGTGTGTGAAGGATTCCTCTGGTAGACAATCCTCTGCAGGTGCTGAATGAATAAATAAAGCTCCTCATTGGACAGATTTTCCAGAGTTTCCACAAGCAGCTGTTGAACAGCTGCCATTGTTGCCACCTGGAACAGTTAATAAATTCACAATGTTTAATCTGTTGGGATGATCATGAATGTGTCTGACAGATCTCACAAGGTCCTGATCCATTTGTATATTCATCAGTACAAACTACAAACCAAACAATTTTCTCCTTTTCCCTTATTATGGGTCCAAGCACCAACAGAGGTTGGAACCTCATTGTATTAAAATTGTTTTTTTTTTTTTTTTAATTTTCATGCTGAAGCTTTTTCACATACTGTGAACACTGAAGCATATTTTGAATGAAAGCTGTCTTATACTGAATCAGTCAGTATAAGACTGAATCAGTCACGTTCCTCACCTTCTGAATCAGTGCAGAGTGGTGTTCGTCCACAGAGTGTTTCTCTGAGGAGACAAAAGACTCTTGAGTGATTTAACAACCAACTCTTTGTATCAGTCAGTGTGGCTCTGTGAAAATGTACTAAATTACAATTACACCTCCTCTATCACAGCTAATGAGACAGATTATTACATGTTTTTAGGGGTCCATGCAAAGACATTGCAGGAAACCTATTGATTTTGTTGCGATTTTTATTATTCTTTGCCTTCGTTTTTTTCTATTTCCCTAAAAGTGTCTGCCCAGGACAAACTGCAAGGGCGAAAGGCATCAAACCTGGTAACTTGGTAGAAGTCCTAGCAATACACTTTGCCAAAGTGTCAATACACATGCCTGCAGCTAGGTGCCGCTAAAATAAGCCAATTTGTTTTGCCTCATATCTCGAGAACTGTGTGCCCTAGAAACAAAATTCTATATCCCTCTGATTCCTTACACAGCACTGGTTCTAATGGACTATGCCACGCCCATTTCCGCCTGCCATTGTTTTTCTCCGCCATTTTGAAAAAATTGCACATCAAAGCAAAATCAACTCCTCCTAGCCTGTTTGTCCAATTCTCACCAAACCTGGCATGTATCATTTATGGACAAAGATAGTGAAATTCTTCAAAAGAACTTTAGCAGGGTTATTGATTACAAAGTTAATGGATAATTAATATTTACAGCGTGGTGCAGTATAACTCCAAAGCTAATATTTTGGGAAGTATATACCCAAACTTAATCAAACTTCATAACATTGATAATACTATGATTCTGTACAAGCACCCCAACTTTTATGACCTTTGCTCTCTAGTGGCCGCTACACAAGCAACATTTCAATATCTAAAAAACAGCAATAGCTAACTTCATGAAATTTAGCGTACAAAATCTGTAACATATTGTGCAGATGCCCATCAAGTTGCGTGACATTATGTCTACAGGGGGTGCTGGAACATGCGAAACATTTCTTATGACTTTAAGGCCTATAACTTTTGAAGTATTCACCCAACCCTTATGAAACTTAGCAACCATCATTGTAATATGTTTGCATACAATCATGCAAAGTTGCAATTGTGAAATTCTGGCTGTGGGGGGCGCTACAACAACGACATGTTTACATCTCACAAACCACCACACTAAACTGCTTGAAATTTGACAATAATAATCTGTGGATGACTCCTTACAAGCTCACCAAGGATTGTGCAATACGGTCTATAGGGGGCGGTAATGGTAACATGTAAATATTTGAGTCCTATCTCCAACTCAGTTGGCAGACCCAGCTTTCCCCTAGTCACACTTGACCTCCTGTAAGGTCTTTTCCCACCTGCTTTAGCCTATGACTCCCTGTAGTGACAGACCGAGGCAATGGCACCTGTGGAAGACTGCGTACAAGCCCACCAAATTTCGTTGCTTCCAAAGTGCCAGACTCTCATTCACTTGTCAGCCAAACACTTTGCCTCTTTTCAGGCTGTGTCCGACTCGCTTATGCCTCTGTGTCACGCTCGGGGACCACTTCACCACAGCATGGACCCCTTTATGATCGCGTGCGATCATCTAATTGTAATTGTCTTTGTTGTCTTACTTGCAAAATGTGTTTATGTTAAGGAAATGATTGATTTAATTACTTTCAAATGATGAATTGAAATGAACACAATAAAGTGTTGTCTTACTTGTGGGTCCTGAGCTGCTGTCTAACAGCCTCTTCATCAGTTCAGTCATCTTCATCTTCTGTAAAACCTCCATGGTCACCTCCACAGACTGTTGACCAAAGGTTTGCACCACTGTAAACACTGTGTCCTGCAGGTCAAAGCCCTCCAGCAGTGTTAATGACTGGCCTGAGTTACGTCTGAAATAAAGAATTCTTCTCAGGTGACGATGAAAGTCTCTGAGCTGGATGTCACTCAGATCAGCCAGTGTTTCCAGGAGCAGCTCTATAACAGACACCATCATCTCCACCTGGTAAATTCAAAGGAAATGTTCATGGGTCAAAGGTGAAGTCACTCATCTGGAATGGTTACAGGCCTTTCTGTTCATTAATGTTTTGGAAATAAGACTATGATGAGTTTATAGTCATTCTATTTCTGTTAACAGGTTCATGATGATTTATGACCTGCTGAAGACCTACCTCATATGAACACAAGACAACTCAATGCAGCTTCAGTTCTTCATGAA
>JASGAT010397709.1:0-11769 GCA_030220025.1 Chelon auratus | reverse complement strand
AAGATAAAAATAACATGAATTAGGTGTTTGCTTCAATGAAGGAAACTGAAGAGATTTCAGAGTGAAATGTTTTCAGAACATCTCTTTTGATCTCAAATTAGGGAACGCTTACTGAAACACACTGGCTCCCTCTGAAATAATTTGCCGTCCTCTAGTTATTGGATAAACCGCCTTTAGGATTCAAACACGAAGATTAAATGGTACTTGCAAGTCAATTATTTTTAATAAGAGTTTTATAAATTACTGCGAGTAATGTCAAAGAAGAAAGCAATAAAATGATGAGAGCTGATTAGTAGCTGGGCTTTAATCAGTGACAATGCCACTCTTGAAGCCACTCTGATGACAATAGATTAGGAGGTGTACATATTGTGGGCCTAACCTCTCATGGAATTGCCACAAGCTGTTTACGGATAAACTTTCATTGGTGCTCGTCCAAACACATCCCTTCATTAATCTCCTCAAAAGAAAGACAGATCTAGCGTGACTCCGTTTACAATGTAAGTGGACTTTATAAACTCATCTTTAGGGTCACCCAGCTTTCTGCCATGTGGTGTATTTATCAGTGTGTTTGGACGTAGATCTTAAAAATCTCTTGTGCACCGCATTATGTTCGAAAATGATTCTATTCTTTACATTGTTTAATGTGCTAAACTGTGTGTTATGTTTAGTAAAACTACTGTGTAAGCTCGCACACGCGTTTTCTTTCTTTTTTACTGGTGAGCGTGTGCATTTGTTATGAAGCGCAGATCACGACAAGGAGGCCAATGTATTTTGACGAGTATGCAGTAACTGCCTTTTTTTTGTTCAGATGTGGAGATTTTTTATCCTGAAGGCGAATGCGTGTCAGTTTTATTTATTTATTTATTTATTTTGGCAACCCTGATCATCAGGGTTTTTACAGTACCTCAGTGCAGGAAATACCCTTATTTTATAGCAACACGCAGTTTCATGTCAAGTATGATTCCTACACACTGTTTCAATGTTGTAAGGAGACTAAAGCGGACATGATTTTCCTGCTGAGGCGTTATTAGAAATAAAGCTGCAGACCTTGGTTGGTTTTTCATCTTGATGACGAGTTGAAGTGGTATTTTTTTCTTAGAGATGTTAAACTATGTGTGGAAACGGTTGACTAAAATCTCTCTTATGTATCTTGGAAACAGGGTTTTTAAGAAGCTTTTTTTTCAGAGGGTGTTTTAGCACAAAACATCAATTCAAAATCAATAGCTTGCCAAGCTTAACACCTTCTTTTTCATAATGTCTAAATATCCCAAACTGTGAATGATGTTGAGTGTTTGTGTTAGGATTTTTTTAATGCTGTGATTAAAATAAAGAATGACTTCCACTGTACTGCGATGATATGAATGTGTGTAGAAAATAAAAACATGGCTAAAACTTGAGCGAGAGATACTGTACTTGTAATAAAGAGTTTCTATGTTTGTAAAACATTTTGGATGCATTCTCCTAATTACATCTGTGATGTGGGGCTTGTGTGATTTACATTTATTTATTTATAACATTTATGAGCTTTTTTTTTTTTTTTTAGCATTTAGATCTCAGCTGCTTTATTTTTGTAGCCTCTGATTCTCTTTGTGCCTTCATCTGTCTGCCTTGCCTTGATGTCCCAGTGAAAAGAGGGGCGGTGGGAAAATACAGTTCAAACACTTTGACCTTAAGGTAACATTTAAACTTCAAAGGCCAAAACCAGCAGCATGACCTTCAGCGGAAGATAGATAGATAGATAGATAGATAGATAGATAGATAGATAGATAGATAGATAGATAGATAGTGTTTCAGTTGGAAGATGCTGTTGCACGACAGGCCTCACACCTCACTGATGGACCTCAGTCAAACCGCCCCCAGCTTCAGCAGGCTCTGCCATCCCCATGGCAATTATTACCTAGTGACATTTCTCTGTGCAGTAGTGGGCGGTAGGAGGAGCCTGGAAATATCCAACAAGACATCCTTATCTGTGACTTCTTAAAATACATTCTCCAGACCAAACCCGAGCTGACATTTGCTTTTGTTATGTTTTCACATTCTTAGGACCCCTAGTATGACTATATCATGCTGTTAACTGAAATAACCTCAGTCAGCCATACTCTGTTGTTAAAATTACCACTGAATATTGCTGCGATTATTTCTACATTAACGCATAAATATCAGGGTCAGATAGATCCTCTCATTATCCGAATTCTTAATGGTTATTTCATATTGTTTGAGATGTTTCTACACAGACATTTTGTTTGTATATATCCTTGCATTCCCACTGAAAGTTAAAGCTACAGGACATTTACATTTAAGTGAACGTCCGTTACATTCAAGCGAGAGTTCGCTACAGGGGTCCACACAATGCCGATTGGTTACATCAGTGCCAGGTAGATCTTTATGTATTTTGCATAATACTGGATTTTGTAATCTATTTTCTGCTTGGGCTAAAGCGCACGTTTCACACCAGCCAGCAATGATTGTTTGCCAGAGATGAAGAGGGGAACCACTGCAATGACAGAAGTCGCAAACGGCAACTAGGAGTCTGTGGCAGGACAACAAATGTTCAAAGCTGCAAATGTAACTTAGGCTCCGTGTATTCACCGTCTCTGTCGGTCAGAGAGGATGAAACAGAATCTCTGAGGCATCAAAGGAAAAATGTTGATGCTTTGGATAACAAAGAAACTCAGTGTGCAGTGGTAGGATTGCAGTCTATAAAGGTTTGCCATCGATGGTAAGGACAAGCTTGCATTACCGTTGGTGCCTCTTTTTCCTTGTAGCACTGAAAGAAGAGAATGGACTGAGGGACTGACTCAGACTGTAGACATACTTTATGGCATATGCATGCGTTAGCAGTGTTTGTGTAATTACTCTCACTACCAAAAGAGGGAGCCAAAAGTTCCACACTCTGGCTTTAAGACTTGGCTTCAAATGAACATTCTTGTCCTCAGTGTACACAGCAGTTGTTCATTCAAAATATTATTTCAGTCGTAACTGTTAGTGGCCTCATTCGTGAGGGTTGCAGCCAGATTCTATGGCAGAAACAGACCTCCAGATAAGGACAAGGAAAAGACCAATATATGTTAGACTGCAACAGAGAGAGATTGCAGAAGAGAAATGATGGGGACATAGTTAGGGGTAGGTGTGTGTCTTCTTCAAGAGGACTTAACATGTACTGCACATGTGTGTGTTTGTGCCAAAACAGGCACTGGTGAGAGAAATAATCATCATCCCAACCTTTCAGCTACAGTAAACATTACCTCAAAATCATATAAAAAACAGGATCTGTTAGAAATCTTATCTTTTGTTGGTTTTAATAATGGTTTGAATGACCCACATGGTTGACTGAAATGTTGGACTTTAGTCTTAAAAGCCCTGAGTCAGCCAGCACTGTGTGGTCATGTGTTCCTCTTTTTAGTTGTCAGTCTGTCTTCCTGTTTGCTTTAGTAAAAAATCTCTTTGACTGTTGCACAACAATGAAATACAGCACATAAATCAGAGTGAACTTTACTTCTATTTACTTCTTAAATTAATTAACATGTATGATCTGGTCAGTAGGTATAGCTTTCCAATACGTGCAACAGCTTTGCAATACTACATGTATACGACATTAAATTATTTGTAATAGCTAAGAGCACATGAGTAGCTTAGAAGTGTTAAATCACTGCCTGCATAAGTACTTCTACTTTCTTTTTTTAAGAGCAATACTCCTATGGGAATTTGTCATCATTTGCGACACTCATTAATTGCAAAAAGGCGCCACTCCAGTAGTAGATTGTTGAAGCAGCTCGTTAAGATTCTCTTGTTCTTTTTCGTAATCATCGTATTACCATTTTACACAAGTTTCACTACGCACTGTTGCACTACTTGGACAACATACTTATTCACATACTTACTACGTTCATACTTACTTCTGCCTGCGCATATAATAGTACATAGCTCGTCTTGTGCTATTCGCAGGCTTATATTCACAGTTAGTTTATACTGCAAACATTTAAGACCGTTTTTATGCTGTATACTGTGTATATTTTTTGTATTCTGTAGTATTTTGCTGTAATGCAACAATTTCTCTTGCGGGATCAATAAAATCTATCTATCTATCTATCTATCTATCTATCTATCTATCTATCTATCTATCTATTTCTCAATATGTATATCCAGCCTTCACTACTTCAACCTTTTATTTAATTTTATTTGGCTTGTTACCTGTAAATACTGTATATTGTATGCCACCAAACTGTAGTTAGTTGTAAAACTGGATACAGTCTGTAAATATTGTTTTGTTCCCTTAATAAATTTTCTCTTATAATAGTGTTCTTCTCTTACCATATTCTGTTTGTATCTAACTTGCAGCCTGCAGCTGTGACACCTAAATTGGGATCTTATCTTAACACTGGAGACAAATGAGGTGTTTGCATTGTTATTTAATTTCATCAGCAGCCATCTTTGACATCTCGCTGTCCTTTATACACGCAACAGAACTCCTTTAAAAGATTGGAGTTATTTAACTCACATAGAAATATCCTATCTTCCTATATGTTTATTTTTGTGTGTTTTCTATAAAATGGACTTTTGAACCAAGTTTTAAAAGCCCAGCCAAAAGGCAAAACGAGAGAATGGCCCCACAACGTCGGTATTTGATAAGGGACTTGGACCCCACAACTCCATAAAAACAAGACACACACACGCGCGCGCGCACGCTCAACGGACGGCTCCTTTAAATGTAAAACTTCATCTTTGGAGAAAACTGGAAACGCGTCAAAACAAAAACCCACCTCCCAGCCGAGCAAAGGTGATTAAAACCTCCGGTAACTGGCTACTTGGGTTATTAAATAACACTAATAGCACCTCCTCATTTAGTTTATTGTCCGTTGCTACGGTTTAACCGCTGTCGAAAGTAGGAAATAAACGTTAACGTTCCAGTTAAGAAACGTTCACCCTCCTTCATACCTTAGCATCCAGCTAACTAGTTCAACCTAAGCTAGCGACAAGCACGTGTTCAGTGTTGTTTTGTTAAAGGAGTTATTTTAATGCAATTGCACGATGGTTTCCTAACTTTTCAGTGGCGTTAATCAGCTACAGGGTCAGCTGGCTAGCTAGCTAGTTAACACACCTTCCCCTGTTGTTTTGTTTCCACCTCAGAACATTTCCTGTCTTCTCCCACATCTTCAGTGCTAAAGAGTCTTCAGCCATGGCAGGGGGTAAGTACTCACACGGTTATATTAAATGTTAAATACACACCTAGTAACCTTATTTATGTACAGTTCTAAACGTTTGAGTCCAGTTAGTAGTTTACACCTCACGGTATGTAAGCTGTCAGTAAGTCACAGTTATATATGTGCACTAGAGACTAACTAATGCATTGTAATGTACCAACACTGCATGACTGTGGTAATGTACAGATTATGTTGTTCTGTTGTTTACTTTAGGCCATTGTTTACTAAATAATAGAAACACGCATCACTACAACACTTTTAAATAGCACTACAATCTACAGCCCCCAAAACAAAAAACACAGGCTCTCTCAGTTATTTTAAACATTCATGTTTAAATATCAATATATAGAGTGTTCCTAATGAACTGGCAACTAGGTGTATATCCTCTGACACAGGCTTTCAACACAGGGCCGAGTGTTGTTTACATAGCCTAAATTCACACTTATATTCCAAAAGCATTTACAATCTGTAAAATATACAAAACTCAACAGACCATTGCCTCACGTGCCCTGAATATGTGCATATTTGTAGCTAATGTGCTATAATATAAGATTAACTCCTAATGTTTAAAGGCTAATAACTGAGTAACAGACTTTTGGAGACAACTTTTTCTTTTTCTTTTTTTTTTTTTTTAGCCACAATGGTAATTGTAAACAAAGAAATATAAGAAATGCATATACAAATATGGAGTTTATAATGTTGTGAACATTTGGTGGAAGTTATGTTTCAGCACAGTTGGACACAGTTACTAAACAAAAGAGGTACAGTTATACTGAAAACCAAGAGAGAAAAGGGATCATTTAAATCAAAACATGAAAGAAGAGGAACTGAATATACAAAGAGCAGATATGAGGCAGGTGAAACACTTTTAAACATTACGAACAGCGTCCTAACTTTTTTTTTTTATTAATATAATACTTACTCGAAAAAGACCATGTGCTCAGTTTCACATCCGTTTTTGCAAATGATTAGTATCCCCTTTCCTGGTGTTTATCAGAAGCCGTGCTATTAATAAGAAAATGTCGGCCAGTGTTTTATAAAATTCTAAAGTAGTACTTGCTCATGCAAGGTGTATAACATGTGTATTGTTGGGTATAATTGTGTTTTAAATTTCACATTCCCTATGAAGAGACTGTTTGTGGAAAGGGAGCACACTGTGTCCTTTACTTTTTTCTTTTTTTTTTTTTTTTTTGCCATATGGCCTCTGCAAACAAAATCCTGAATTTCGTGAGCTTTGCTCTGAAGGAGTGAAAAAATATCCCTAAGCAGCCAGTGATACGCACACTGGTCTGATTTTAAGCAAGAGGCTGTGCAGACAGACAGCTTGACCAAGCAGCAGAAGCAAAAGAAAAATCCTAAACAAGAGCTTTCAGGTAGTGTATCTGCTTTGTGCTTCCTGCTAAGACCTTGAGAATGTGAGTAAATGTTTAGCAAGAATGTCTAACATACTGTTGGTGGTATTTTTTTTTTTTTTTTTTCCCCCCTTTCTCACAAAAGTGGGCCTCTGTTTTAGCCTTTGCTGTTGCTGCTGCACCAGATGGTGAGTGCACAGTCTCTCAAAAACTGGGTCAGATTTCAGAAAAAGCTGGCGACTCCCTGAAACGTGTTTTTCTTTTAAGTTTTCAGATATGAATGATTGCTTATATCAATTTGTCATCTGAAATTGTCTTTCAAAGACGTCACTGTCAAAGATATTTGAACTGAAAGACTTTTTTTGTTGTTTGATTGGTGCACGTCTTCATATCATAGTTTGAACACATGTGTATATATTGTGCTTTAGCTTTACAGATCGGTTGGGTGTTATTGTCTCAACTGGACTGGTCAAACTTGTATCATTAAATATGTGATTAGTCAGTTTATCGATGCATTTTTTTCTCCAGATTTTACATGCAAAACATTTTACTCTAATCCTGTAGTGCAGTGAAGTGTAGTTTTTTTTTTGTGTAATTACAATGACAATGGAGGTGTCGTTGTGAGAAAATCTTCTAACTCCAGTGCTTATGCAGTCCTTTAGTGACATCCTCGTTAACCATGTTTTGTACTGTATATACTTTGTGAAATTCATCCCGCTTGATGAAATTACTTATTTTATTCGCACAGTTTTAAATTTGGTAAACTGAGTTGCCTGAGCAAAAGTGGTGTGATCTGAAAGGAATTTGTTTCAACTGCATACAATTTTTACACCACTAGATGGGGATCTCTACCCTTTTTTTCTGTGTCTCTCTTGGTCAATACTCTCTGGTTAGTGATACAGTCCAAAGTATACTTTAACGTCATTAAACATAATCAACGGCTAGTGTCTTCTAGCTCCGCTAATTCACTGATGCATTTTTTGAATGTATTAATGTTGGCTGGTTATGAGTCAAATACTTTCACTAAGCCATTTTGGTCAAGATCGTAGTTATATGTATGGCTTTATTATACGTACTGGAACAATAACTTCTAAGAGAGTATGAAATTAATAGTGAAAAGCGAAAATAAAGTGAAGCGCTTGAATTTGAAAGGCTCTGCAGACTTTTGGAAGCTTATGTTTTTACAACACTTATAAAAGAGCTGGTAAATGAATTCTTATTATGGTCCTAAACTACACTCTCCAAGTTGGGGTAATTGTTCACGTACTGTACTTATCATAGGTTGTATTACTAGCCCTTGCCGGGTATTGGCTGGCACTATTTATAATACTTCATGTCGGGCGGGCTGGTGCTGTGTGGGTTTAGGCGCTCTGACTCCCCTCAGAATTTTCCAGCAAAGAAGATTGGGAGTTCACTAGTTCGCTTACACACTAAGTTATCTACGTTGTCCGTTCGGTGTTCTTTGATATATATATATATATTTTTTGTCATCTCTGGAGCCTTTGTCTTTTTCTTGGCCGAATTGACACATTCCTATGATATCTTGTGTATCTAACTGCTATTTTTGGACGAGTGGAAAAACTTTTGTCCTTCGTTCACCTTGGAGCTCAGCTGTGGGGGGTTGTAGTCGATCTCCGGACTTGCTGGCTGTCATGCTAGCCGCCACATACTTTCACTTGCAATGCCCTCCTCTGTGGTTGTTTTTCACTGCATGGGCTATTGGAGGCTCGTTCCCTGGTTGCTAGGGCAACCAGGGAGGATGGCCCCCAGCAGGAGCAGGGGAAGCCTCGGGCTGCCTTTTAGCTCGTTGTTGCGCGGCATGCCTGCTGACCTGCTGCTGGCTGGGAGGAGGAGGAGGAGCCAACTTTGCAGAGGAGCCTCTCCCGGGCTGCTATGGGTCCTGCCGTCCCATTGCCCCACCATGAAACAGAGCAGAGCTAGAACTCCCCTCTCCCTCTGCTGGCAACTGCACAGCTCTGACTCGCTCAGCTCTAGTAGTAACTGGAGCTCAAGCAGCAAGATGTCATCCTCTTCCTCCTCCTCCAACGATGGACAAGGGAAGCCTAAACCTAAATCCCCATTTCACAAGAGGGGAAGCCTGCAGAGCACCACCAGCCCTGGTGAGTGTGTGTGAATGGGGCTACCATAAAGAGAGAGAGTGAAGGAACTCTAGGCTGTTACATTAGATGTGGAGAAAATTAAAGATGCTTGTGCAACGGTGCTTAAAAATTAATGCCAGAACATTAGGAGAAGGAAGTGAGTACCAAGGTGGAGATGACTGCAGATCTAGTTGTTTAATTTTATTTTTATCTGTTGATGCTTTGCTTTGTTGGATATTTAGCATTCAGCACGGATGAGCGTTTACATGTATTGCATTGATGTCATCCGCTTAAAGAACGTATGTAAATCATGAGTGAAATTATTACTATATTATTACTAAAAATGCTGCGAATTAGATGCAGTCAATCCAGACAGAGGATCGACAAATCTGTGTCGCTTAGACACAAATACACACAAAATGCGGATCTTTCTAATTTTTCTACTGATCTAATCTTCACAATCGTCATATAAACTATTATAACTTACTCAGATGGATGTATTCAATATGTCTTCCTTTAAAATCCAGTTAAATTTGTAACATTTAGTTCACTGATATTCAAACTTTTGTTAACTGCTGCATTTACTGTTGTTCTGCAGCCCAGTGTGATGGGTTACTATTGGCTCAAATCTTAAAAAAAATCCCTGAAACTAAACTGAAATAATTTTTTAAAAATTTGCTTTCTATGTTTACACAATATTCAGAAGAGATTTGTTTGTAAAAATTGATTGGCTGAGGATGTGTGGATTATTACTGGATTGTAAACGGACGGCCCTTTTGGGCGTCTTCCCCCTCCCTTACTACTGTTTATCAGAGTGTACCTGCTGTGGCCTGTCCTCCTTATCTCATCAGCCAGAGACAGAGCAGAATGATTGGTTTATCTTGTAACTCAAACTCTCTTGTAATGATACTTGTTAAGTCTGCTAATCATTGCTTTAGTTCACCCCCCTTGCAAGTTTCAAATAGGTTTGTCTTTTAGACGCAATTACTAATGAGGTTTGATTTAATCAGTTTATTAGTTTTCATTAGTGACAGTGACTTCTGGACATTATAGTTAACATTGAGTGGATGTATTAATCGATTTACAACAAAGCAGTTCTGTGTCACATACACATTTCTATGACTGCAGTATTTGCTAATGACACTGGTGTATGGAAACTTGTTTTAACAGGCCTGTCTCTTACAGGCATATGGGTGGATTAATGTGGGCTACAGTTGTGTCAGTTCACAGGGTTTGCGTAGGAGTTTTTAGTGTGATGGGATACAGGCCAGAGATCATAGCTCTGTGATTATGTTTGAGGTTGAGGCTAACTAGTCTCTGTGGGGACAAACTAGAAAGTTAGACCAGTAATTTATCCATGAAAGCAATTAAATGTTAATATTGATTTTACTTTGAAGCAATATCCTCAGTGTGCCGTAGCACAGCGCAGAAGTTGAGCGTTCGAAGAGACGCAGCAGCAGCAGATCTCGAGCGGTAACTCATGCTGACACACACTATTGCACTATTTGCTGAGGAAGCCCGTCTTTGCTGCAGTAATAAATAACTTAGAGGTCTCTCCATCCATGCAGTCATTTAAGTCCTCTCAATTAGTCGCTCGGCTGAGCCCTCTGCACTCACAGTCTGTCGTAAGTGCTGTGGGCTACCCATTGTGTACTTCCATGAGAACACACCATTCTTGTTACTGTCGCCGTAGCTGTAGCTTGAACAGTTGGAATTTCAACCAAGTCACAAACTGAAACCATCAGTATTTTCTCTGTTACTTCCTGTAGCATCTTCAGAAATCGCTCTGCTTCATTTCATCTCTTACCTTCGTCCAAATATATCTCTTCACCACTTGTGGACATTTCGAACAATTTTCTTATGTAATAGTTTGGGTTGGGTTGATTTTATTGGTGGAAATATTGATTACTCAGTCAGCTTTTCCTTCTACAGGAATCTGTCTCTGCCTCGATGCCGCTCTCTATCACTGGACCATCACTGCATCACATTAAGCAGAATATGTAATGTCTAGGCTGTGCAGCTGAAGTTACATGACGTGATATATAGAGGTTATTAAAGTATCTGTCACAGCGGTGCAGGGAATTCCTCTCTCCATTTTGAGTTATTGCCGTGCTTTCTATTGCTCCCAGATACACATTCCCCCAACTTGATCTTTTCTAACTCAACACTGCCTTCTCTGGAGGCTGTTTGATCGTCTATTTGATGCTTTAGTTGCGACAGATTATCCTTTTTCTTTTAAAGATTGGTTCGATTGGTTTTAAAGATCAGTAGCATTTACAAGTGATAGTGATTCCTACATTGTTATCTGGATTTTACACTGATTTGCGTCTATACGGATACTTTAAAAATACTATAGATGCTCTCTGGTGCATACAATTCAGATACGTAATTGTATTTGCAGTGTAAAACTTGATTTTACCTGCACTGGTTTGTCTGTATTGTTCTGTAATGACACCATTAAAACACCAGGCGGAGACTGGTCAGCTGTGGTGAGTTTCACTCTGTAATTCACACAGTGGTGAGTGGAACTGGGTAGCTCTTATTGGAGTTGAGGTTAATAAATGTGGATCGACAGTTCATCACTGCGGCACAGAATATGGAGAAGACGTCTGAGTAGATGGTGTTTATGGGCTTGACCAAAGGAGAACCTTCTGTTATAGAGAGCCGAAGTCCCGCCCCTCTACTTCCGGGTCATGGGACCTATCTTTCGAAAAGATCTGAACGGCAGTCTATGGAGAGACCATAATTATTTTTTGGTCCCGTTCGAATTGTGGCATGAATTTCACATATGATGTGTGTGAATTTAAATGTTTTTCACGTCAAGAGATAAATTATTTGACGTAAATAAGCTGTTAGGTTTACAACGTTAGGTTTTGCATGAGATCGCTTAGTGAACTACTATCTCTCGTCTCGAACAATGTACGTCTCTAGAGAACTATGGCTGTCTCCTTGTTGAGCTTTACCGTCTTCTTCCAGGACGAAGGCAGAAGCATCAAACGAGGTGAAAATCATCATAAATCGGGTCATGTTGAGAGCTGTAGTTACACGAAGGGAGTTTTGGTCGGTTCTGTACGCGCCAGCATGCGGGACTTGTAGTTCGTTTAATTACGTATTTTC
>JASGAT010397707.1:0-19896 GCA_030220025.1 Chelon auratus | reverse complement strand
AGATAGACGACTTTATTGATCCCTTTGGGAGGTTCCCGCAGGGAAATTGACATCTCCATCGCAAACAGCACTTTCAGACATACATGTAGGAAACAGTATAAAAAGCCCAGAATGCCAAAACACCCAGTGAAGAAAAATAAAAATAGTAATACAAAAATAAAAAAATAAAAGAGCAAAATGTACCAAAAATATAAGTGGTCATATTGTGGAAAAATTATTACTTGCATTATTCCTGCAAGGGTTAATTCTTCCTCAATATAAGCACTTATATTTTTGGCACATTTTGCATCAGATGCATCATCTTCTGTAAGCTGCTGAAGTTATATCTATGATATATAAATCCATTAAGCAACCAGTAACTATAGCTGTTCATATTTATCTTAATGGAGATAAAGAAGTAGCATGAAATGCAACTAGTGAAGTAAAAAACAAGTGTTGCCATTAAAGGGGAACTACTGTTTTTTACAACCTGGACCTTATTTCTGGCATAATATACGATCGTTTTCTGATGTATATAACTTTTGTGTCATTTGTAGTCATTCGGGAGATATTTAGATCAGCGTATATCCATATAGTGGGAGTGACTGGGGCACCGAAACGCAGCCTCTAAATAACGCATTATCTGCCGCGAAACTCGTTCATTTCACCAATATTTTGTTATGATACGCTAGTGCTATTCCCCGTTGAGTCCGGAGTTGAATATTGATTGATTCTGATGGTTGTGGACGAACCATAGCAGTAGCAAATTACAGGTAAACAAGTCAACCATCGCGGGTGCGTGTGGCACTCAGAGATGACATCATCCATCCAGGTCAGAGGTTAGTAGGTCAATCTACAGACCCCAGATGATGATAACAGGTAACTCTGGACTCAACGGGGAATAGCACTAGTGTATCATAACAAAATATAGGTGAAAAAGTTGAACACAGAAGTTATATGGGTGAGTAAACAATCATATTTTATGCTAGAAATAAGGTCAAGGTTGTAAAAAACAGTAGTTCAGTCGTCTTCTTCATCTTTTCCATTCGGCTGTTCCCTTCAGGGGTCGCCACAGCGAATCATCTGCTTCCATCTTCTATCCTCTGTATCCTCTTCTCTCACACCGACTACCTTCATGACCTCCTTCACTACATCCATAAACCTCCTTCTTGGTTTTGCTCCAGACCTCCTTCCTGGCAGCTTTAACCTCAGCGTCCTTCGACCAATATGTTCACTATCCCTCCTCTGAACACGTCCAAACATCTCAACTTGGCCTCTGTGCCACTGTCAGTAATCCATGAGGAAAATCCAGAACAATTATATAGAGTATTGTACATTCAGTCTCTGACTTTTTATTTGACTTAACACTGTTCAATATGGAGGATGTAGTGTCTGCACTTCTTTATTTACAACATTATCCTTTAACATAACTGCTGTTTTCTCTGCTCTGCTTTCAGTTGTGATGCAGCACAGGATGATAAAAGAAGCTCAGAAGGCCATGGCTCCTTGGATGAATGGTCAACCCATTTACGCGCCCATTAGCTCCCATTCTTCCTCCCAGGGCGTCCCCATACTCTATTCAGGTGAGTGACACAAAGGCACAATAATAAAACGAATCTGTGATGATTTGTTGAATCCTCCGAGGGCGTATGTTTGGTTTTGGTTTCAGAAGCTGGAGGACTCAGAAACTCAGAAAATTCCCCTTTTTATTATCCCAAAGGAAGTTAAAACCGATTTTAACCAGTAAAATACAAAAGTCACTCCGGGTGTTAAGTCCACCCTCTTGCTTTGTTTGCTGTACACAATCTTTGCAGCACCAAACTGCAGACACATACAGGTAGCTACTTGCTGGTGGCCCAAAACAAAGACTCTAAATGAATAATAATGTCTCTCCATAACTGATGAATGAGCAAACAATGGTTAGCAACACAAACGACCAACAAATTCAGTTGTTGCCGGTTTAATTCTGCCTCTGAATTCTCTCACAAACCAATTTCTCTTTGTTTCCAGGCTCATACGGAGACTATCCAACCAAAGAAAACTTTGCCATGGCTCCCATGCAGCTTTCACCCATGGGACTCCAGCAGCAGCCCCCTCCTCCTCCTCCTCCACACCGTACCAACAGCAGCATGCGTAGCAGCATTCAAGGTACCAACCAAGTGTTGGACTATCTGGAGAACCAGGTCAGAGTGCTGGATCCTGGGCCGGTTCAAATGGCTCCATATAGTGTCCAAAATATGCCCCCTTTGCTGCATCACCCTCAGCCTCAGCAACCTCCTCAAGCTGTACCCTACACACCGGGGCCTCCTAGTATGTTGTCGGCGCTGGATGAGATGGGCGTGAGAGGGATGGAGAGAAGAGTGATCACCCTGCCTCCTATTATCCACCGGGGATCAAGCAGGGGCCCCGGTGGTGGAGATAGAACCAGGGGTACCCCCAGGATGTCAAGCCAGTCCAGTGGGAGCACCAGCCGCTCTGGGGGAGGTCTCCACCCTGTCAGTCACGGGTACAGAGAGAGAGATGTCTCTCCTCCGAGGCGGGGGATCCTGCGCGAGTACAGCGATGACTCGGATTGGGACAACAGGCGGGGAAGAGTGCCATACAGGGGTTCAAGGAGAGAAGGTGGGTCCAGGAGCCGCGCTCGAAGCCGTGACGACCTGATGGATGAGCGACGCGGCAGAGGATCACGCAGGGAGAGGAGCTATTCTCCTCCTCCGCATCGTAAAGGGTCCTGGAGCTCAGACGATGAGGACAGTGGAAATAGAAAAGGAGGTAGAGGAAATGATTGGCCAGAGAAGCCCCCGAGCTACTACTCAATCGATAACCAGCACGGAACAAACAACATTCGAAGGAACTACAACCGCCTTTCTGTAAGATCTATACTAGACTAATACACACTCTGAACCTGCTGTCTGCAGCTCTCGTTGCGACTTGACTTCTTTCTTGCATCACTTTTTAGCTCTGCTAGTGCCGTGGCTCTAAATATGGCAGTCAGGTTGATCCAAAGTGAGATATCATAATGTTGCCAAATGATGAAGCATTTGTGTATACTATGCATTACAGAGTTTATATGATCGGTGACAATAGCATCAGAATCAGTCGTCAGTTGAAGTTCATGGGTCAGTTTTCTGTGATAAACTATTGACTCAGTATTAATCAGCTCTTAAAGCCAAACTATGTGGAAAAAAAAGTGGACAATGTTTCAAAATCATTGTTCAAATAAGAGGTTTTCATAATTATTCATCATACATTGTTCAAAGGGCTGAATTCTCATACAGAGATTATAATTACCACACATGTAAGTGTATGAGAAATGTTGTGCAGACATTTATGGTCCCCAGAAGACTAATCTTACTGCTGTGTCTAAACCATAGACTGTATATAAATATGGACAACGTGTCTCCACTTCCTTTCATTGGCTAAACTGATGCTATTTTCCCGGGGATACGGGCAGCGCTATCGTGCAACTTTGGAGCCATGTGGAGCTGCGATATTGATAACCCAACCATACTTCATCTAGACTCACCTGCATTTTCATTTAATTAATATACACTCTGCTCTGCCTCCACCATTCACAAGTAAATGGTGGATTATACACTGTACTTGTTTTTAATTCGTTTTTTTAATAACTCTCATGGTAAAATTGACACTTGAACATGCATCAGCATTATATTAACTACCTAAAATGACAGAAAGCACCCTTGAAAACAAAATTATTTGGCGTGTATTTTAGTGTTTTAGTTCGGCCCAAGTCCCATCCACTAACATGGAGGGGGCGGAGCTTATGACCTATACTGCAGCCAGCCAGCCACCAGGGGGAGCTCTACTTCCTTTGGCTTCACTTTTGAGGAGCTGTTCTGCCTCTGTCTTTATACTGTCTATGGTCTAAACACAACAGAGCTGTTAGCATGGCTTGTAGACGTCCTTTCTTTCTTTCCTTCTCTTTTCTTGTACTTTGACTTTTGGGTATTTTCTGTTTTAAAAGGTTATCAGACCTCCCTCTTTAACTAACCCCACCTTTGTCACTTCTTTCCTCTCTTAGGATAGAAGCTCCCATAGCAGCACCACTGTAATCATCTGAATCGTTTCTGTCCCTTCACCTTTTCCTGAATGTTTCCACAACGGTGAAAATGAAGACAAAGAATATAGGAACCTTAACCTGTTCAGTCGGCTGAAAGGATTAAGTTGTTGTTGTGAAGTTTGATAGTGAAAATGTACTGTGTAAAAATGTAGTTGTACTCTGTATGCACTGTATGTCATGTTTAAATACATGTTTATGTCTGAAGAAAAAAACTAACTCAGTTAAGGCTGAACACTATCAAAAGATAATGTGCAGTCATATTAAGTCTTGATGTTTTTTTTGCATTTCTTTTTACAGTAATTCTTTTTTTTTTTTTAATGTAATTTCCTGTACTATTTAAAGAGTCTTGTTTTTATATATATGTATCCATCCATCTAAGGCAGCAACACGTTTTGAACATTTTGGATGCTGGATACAAAAAACCAAAACTGAATTGTTTTTACTTATTACCACTAGGGATGTACTGTCATGTAATATGTGTTTTTAATAAAACATTTTTTTTAAATACATCTAGTGTGAAGTATATTCTGAGACTCACCTGACACTGGATTTCAAGTTCGTCTTGGCCCTATGGATAATTTAATAAGTTGTTTTTTATTGTAAATAAGGAGTTTTTGTGCTGTGTTGGTCTTTAAGTTTCAGGTCAGAAAGTTGATTAATTAATGAGATTTACTTACGTGTCCCTATCCAGAAATGACAAAGATAAGATATGAGGTACAGCGTAATGTGAATAAAAACAGGATTGCTCACCTGTTAAATACTGCTATGGCAGCAGGTACCATGTTTTGCCTAAACAAGGTCTTCTTCAGGGCAGTGAGGTGGCATTTAAGCATGTGTGTAATGTCCCATGTTATTACAATGAGGTTACAGAGTCTCAGGAAGCTTCAGCTCCTTGTCCCCTTGTTTCCTGTGATGAAAAGGAAAAAAGGAAGCCAAGAAAAATCAGTATGGTGAGGGTGGGAGTTAAGAACTGAGAAGAAAAGGAGGAAGATTTAGTTGTAAATGTAGAACATAAAATGATATGTGATGCGGTCTTGTTTCTGAACATGAGTTAGAATAACTTTATTTGATTGTTCTTAATATGATGAACAGAAATATTATACTATGGTACCATACTATGGTTCCTTTGTGACCTCAAGGACTATTGTGTGTCTTACTTTAGGAGCGATCTTTCTTTGTTGTCCTGTGGAGGGTAACAGTCGTCTTAAATCTCCTCCATTTGTTCACAATCTGTCCGACTGAGGATTTGTGGATTTCAAACTGTTTACAAATGGTTTTGTAATGTTTTCCAGCCTGAAGAGCAACAACAACTTTTTTTCTGAGGTGCGCAGAAAACGCCTTTGTCCGCGACATCATACACATCCACAAACATGAGTTGTGAAGATCAGACTATGACAAATCCCAGATTTTTTAAAAAACAGAACGGCACTGACTGGAAACACTTCTGAACAGAAGGACTCTACTTTAGCTATTGAAACTAACTTGTAATCCGAAAGGGTTCAGCTCACAGATATGTAATATTGGTTCTCTTTGTATACTATCAGGAAATCATCTGATGTCTTGAGTCATTTTTAAGCAGAAATGTAGAGAAATCTGAGGGATGCAAAAACTTTCAAGCTTTTTTTTGTTTCTTTTTTTAATATCATATAACTTTTGGTGGTTAATACTTTAATAATTGGCGTATTTGATGGGTAAACCTAGTCCAGTAATTATATCTAATGCAAAACCCCTGCAATACAACCTTTGAGGCTGTAGTTTATGCAGTTTATAATTAAAATACAGCGAGATGAGTGCAATTGCAGGGGCAAAAGCATGTTTTTTTTGTTTTTTTATTTTTTTAAAACAACGGGTTCATATCAAACCAGGTATGTCATCACCTCAACAACCAAGTGAGCTCTCTACAAAGTCTGATGCAATCTCATCATGTGTCTCTGGCACTAGGAAGGTCCAGCAGAGGGAGCCATGACCTGCAGTGTGCAGATGGTTTTCTCCTTTAAGTGTTTTGTTTATGTCTGTGTCCCACAGCGTGACTAAGAGTTTAAAAATGTTGTAGACGTTGGAAGTTCCCACTGCTGATTCCCAAAAAAATATAAATCGCAGAAGAGTAATATCATGATTAGCTTATCTGGGCAGAGTTCAATACATTTCTACTGGCTCTCTTAACCCTGTTCAAGGAGAATAATGTTGTATTTTAAGTGCAGATGCTGAAGATGGGGCCTGTGTTTACTGTGTGACAGCGGTGGAGGTAGGGGTGGGGGGTGTGGGGGGGTGTTGGTCCTCCAGTCTGATTGGACGCTGTGGAGCTCGGAGAGAGGCTGGATGACTGGGGAAGTAGAACTGCCAATGTCAAAGGACGGCCCGGATCAGCTGTCGTTCCTCCCCCCTTCAATTCAACTCAACACAACAGTGATCGTCTAAACGAGCACCGGACAGAGACGAAGACAGAAGTGCCTCCTATGAAGACAGAAGTCAGGTGCACGGCAGCTACTCGCAGTTTTTAGGTGAGGCTATCGGAACATTAGCTTTGAGCTAGCTTGCTTTAGCTTTGACCGCGCAGGTTGTTCCACAAAGAAAACACTCAATTATCATAAAAGATGCAGGGAGCTAACAGTAGCTAGCCGAGCCGATGCAGCTGCACACATCAGGATTTATATATGAACACACTCAACACTTCGGCTTGTGTTTTAGTGTCCGTCGCTGAATCCTTTGTTAACTAAATGACAGGAATGTGTGTCCTCACCTGTTGTTTATCAGCTCAAAGCTAACAGTTAACGGTCTTAATCAGGTTGTTTACATGAAGACCCAACTTAACAGGTATTCACAGTATGTTTGGTATTTATAGGTGTCCTTTTCCTAAACTGGAAGGTGAATTGCTTCACCACCACCACCAGCAGCAGCAGACACACTGCATGTGTTTTGTTTTTCTACCTGCAGACAGCATGAACTCCCTCCCAGGAAGAGCAGCTCTGTCCCTGTGCAGGCGCACGGCCGCCGGCGGGATGCGGATCTTGGCCGGTGCCTCGGGTCACCCTGCAGGGGGGCTGCCCGCAGACAGGGCCTCCGTCCAGGCTGTGCGGGTCTGCCACTCCGGCGGGACGAACCGCAAGGGCAGCGTCAGCACCAAGAAGAGGGGCTACGACATCACCAGAAACCCCCACCTCAACAAGGTGAGCACATCCAACGCACACCTGCTAATCCATATAAAGTCTGTTATATTACTGTTAACAGACTAAACCTGGAAAGGTAGGAGTGATTATTATTATTTTAATATGGGTGCTCCATGTGAATATAATGTAATGTATAGACATTAAATATTCTCTTGAGAAGTAAATACATAAAATCTAATTTTATTTTGTGTAAAATAAAATGCCTGTCATACTTTGTGTCTTCAGATGTTTAGTTTTGTCTAACCAACAGTCCAAATGCAGAGAAAATCTAAACATATTCACACATGAGAAGCTGATATCAGTTCATTTTCCATTAAAAACCATTAACAGATCACTAGAATTGATCTACTTTTAATGCATATGACGTACACACGTGTGACCAACCATTATGTTTAGTTTAATGCAGCAAGGCGCCTTAAAATCTAAACATGTGCTCTCATTGCACGTGTCCACAGACAAAACTATGTCCCACATACCGTTTGCCATGGTGGTGGAACATATATAAACAGAGAATACCTTATAAGTACCAGACGAATGCCACAGCTTCTGTGTGTGTGAGATAGCTAAGAGGTTAAACCGGCACTGATAGAGATATGAATGGTGTCCCTGCAGATTCGTGTAATGTTACTCTGTCTCATTCAGCATAGTAAATACTTATTGTGAATTAAAGAGAGGATTCTTTTATGGTTCTTGCCATCTTTGCATTGGCAGCGGTACAGATCCTGATTGTTAAGCTGAGTTTACTGCTTTTATTTTTTATTATGAGGAGGTCGATCACTGTTCTTTCCACCTCTGATGCCCAGTCAGCGGTTATACGCTCTGACTCACCGGTCAGTTAAGTGCATACAGCCAGGAAGTGAAGCCCTACTGAGATAACAACAATTTGAACTACCCAAGCAAATTTTTTTGTGATTGTATTTCCTCAAATTCAGTTTCTCTCACTTAGTCCTGTTTAGTTTGAAGCTGCTTCACAATGAGCAGCTCCACAGGTCATTAACACATAAACCCATTTCTTGTTTTTACAGCCAGAAATCAACACTTCATTAAACATCAAACCCAATCAGCTCTTATTCACACAGATAAAGATCCATGTTCTCTTTGATGTGTATGGCTGTAAAGTCATATTACAGGTTTTGTAGCTTTATGAAATCCATGATAAGGTGTGGATAAAGGTTAATGTAATAGCAGTTTCTTGTCCTTGTGTTCACTGATAGTGTGGGTTAATCACAACTGTATCACATTCACTGGTTTACTTTAGCTCTTCTTTGCCTGCTTGCCGGATTTAGTTTAATTTGAGACTTTCTCTATGGTTCTGCTCTCGGTGCCATGACTACATTTGTTAACAGTGGAAACTTTTCCGTCTTCATCCGTGGCTTTGGTTTATTTTCAGAAAGTCTTTCCTTCCAGTTCACTTTCTCTGTTCCTGTCTTCTGCTAAGTTGGTGTATCAGTGTCTCCTTTTAATGACCTCCAGCTGCAAAATAGTTTGCCCGTGCTTTAATGTACAGTGCTGCTCAGCTGTTGAGCGTCTTCCATCAGAACACCCTTCACTTTTAAAGCTCGCGTATCAGCCGCAACAATTGTAAAACGGCCACGATCAAATTTCACACCCGGCTGTGCCAAGATGAATAATTTACCAGGACATGGGCGAATACAGACCCACAGCAAAACGCCTAGAAGGCCACTTTATTCCCCATGTAGGTCAGCGTTTCCTCTGGCGCGCGCGAATCAAGAGGAAGCGGAGACGAGGGAAGAGAGCTGACGGGGGAGTGGGTGCAGGCGTCCTCACTATTGGACAGAATAAATAGATTAAACCTCACGCTGCCCTCCAGTCTCTCTGTGCGAAGCTTGCCAGCGCAGAGACAGGAGAGCGGCGGCGCTAACTAAAACCAGAAGGCTCAGGGCTTCGAGGCTGCTCACCAGAATAAAAGTCTTCTTCTCCTCTTCCCATATTTTCATGCACAAATCTCAAGGTATAATTAGAAAACATCAAACACACTAGTGTATTTGGGCGTTGGCACGAAACATAAATAACCTCACTGTGTCACGACTAACACATGACTCACTGTGGTCTGTATTTTCTGATTTGTTATTTAGTTTTTGGGCCCGTTCCAACTCTTCACAGGGATCAGAGCGTTATATAATCGCCCCTCTTCCTCTGTGCAGGGAATGGCATTCACTCTGGAGGAACGCTTACAACTGGGCATCCATGGCCTGCTGCCACCGTGCTTCCTCTCCCAGGACGTGCAAGTGCTGCGCGTCATGAAGAGCTACGAGATGCGTGTCAATCCTCTGGACAAGTGAGAGAACAGACGGCGACTTACACAATATGAGCCTTCTGTTACTTACTGGCTCACATAGGCTGCAGATGTCGGGTCAGATCTTCTTCAGTGCGCCACATCTGTTGTCTGTGCAGGATCGGTTACTCTAAAAGTTTATTTACCGTCACTTCAGAGCCTCGCAAAAGAGTTTGCAGGGGCCAAGAAGTTGAGTCACATGCAGTCTAGTGAGGCAGCAACATGGGTCGGTTCCCAGTGGAAACTTTTGTTGCCTCTCTTGCCTCCTTTTTTCCATGTATTGTCAGGCTATATTTACACTGTAGTGGTTACCAAAGTGTGTTCAGTTCAAAGGAAGCTTGCAAATTCAGCTTCTTTAAAATGTTACGTTATAAAACAAGACTACAGTCAAGTCTGCAGCCGTGCTAGCAGCTCTGCTTGGTCTCTTAATGCTTGCCATGCTGATATTAGCAAAATGCTAACACGTCTGCAGTGTAAATGTTAACATCCGGGTGGTTAGAAGGTATAATGTTTATAATCTCAGTTTAGCTAATCGGGAACAAACAGTACAGCTGAGGTTAGTAGCTGAGTAGTATTACAAACAATACAATACACAAAGTATTAAGTATTGAAGTAATTACATTTCTACCTCAGTTATAGCAAGTGAAATGAAAGTTGTGGAAATTATAATTCATCCTGATGGGATCATGAATGTCCAACCGACTGAGATTTCCGTTCCTAGCTGCAGCTGAGATGCTAGCATGTCTGAAAGATCTGATGGTGTTGTGACATGAAAAGCCACTGGATTATATTATAGATCATCCTCTGGAGACCATGAATGTGTGTGTAGAGAAATTCGTGGTAATATGTTTAATAGTTTAAAGATATTTCATTGAAAACAAGAAAAACTCCCCAAACTCATTACGATGCATCCCATGAGAACAAGGAAGCTATTGAATAGTTTTAGTCTGTACTGACTATAGCTAAAAAAAAATGTCCTGGTCCTGCTCCTCTCCAGATAGATTGTAGTTACGTAGAAATATTTCCATCACACACGGTCATAATTGAATATGCCGGGGTTTCTGAAATTAAAACCTGTCTCCGTCTCAGGTACATCCTGCTGATGACGCTGCAGGACAGGAACGAGAAGTTGTTCTACCGCCTGCTGACGTCCGACATCGAGGAGTTCATGCCCATTGTGTACACTCCCACTGTCGGCCTGGCCTGTCAACAGTATGGACTCGCCTTCAGGAGGCCACGGTGAGACGAGCACCGTTTGTGTTGGCATTATTTCATATGCTTGTGTTTGCCGTGTCTCAGCTGACTAAAGGTAGTGTACACTGAGGGCGTGTCTGGTGTAAAAGGTCCCAACAACTCTATCAAAATCATCTTAGCATCTTTGCTGGGACTTCACTACTCTGATGGTTGATTTTCATGAGTGACCACAATACGTAAAATCAAAATGAAAGCACAAACCTAATCTAAACCTGCATCATTAAATTAGTTAAACCCGTGTCGTCCTGCTGGTTTACAGAGGACTCTTCATCACGATCCATGACAGAGGCCACATCGCCACCATGCTCAACTCCTGGCCTGAAGACAACATCAAGGTACAGACACTTCAAACACACATACCCATGGCAGAACAACATACGCATTGGTAATACGTGTTGGTCTCCGTCCAGGCCATTGTGGTGACAGACGGCGAGCGTATCCTCGGCCTGGGTGACCTGGGCAGCTATGGGATGGGGATTCCAGTTGGGAAACTGGCGCTCTACACAGCCTGCGGCGGAGTTCGACCACAGCAGTGTCTCCCCGTGCTGCTGGACGTTGGCACAGACAACCAGGTGAACGTGACCTCAGAGCTGTAGGAAGACTGCAGTCAGCGTTTATGTGCTGGTGTAGCGCTCCGTATCTGCCTCTTATCAGTTGTCTGAGATTTCATATCAGTTTAAGGAAGTACTGAAGTGATTAAGCAACTTTTTATTGTCTCACTGATCAGTTGCAGAACCGAAATGGAACAACCACGAGGAGTTCTCCTTTATGGATGGACGATGGATAACTGTTGTATTTTTGTGCAGGCACTCCTCGATGACCCTCTGTACATCGGACTGAAGCACAAGAGGATCAGAGGAAAGGAGTACGACGATCTGATCGATGAGTTCATGCAGGCGGTGACGGACAAGTGAGTGTAAACGCAAATGGTTAAAAGAAGGTGCTGCTGATCCTGAAGACCGACTGATCACTCTGGTCCTCCGCAGGTACGGGATGAACTGCTTGATACAGTTTGAGGACTTCGCCAACAGCAACGCCTTCCGCATCCTCAACAAATACCGGAATCGATACTGTACCTTCAATGACGACATCCAAGGTACTTTAGTTCATATTACTCCTGGTTTATATCAGGCAACAGAGCTTTAATGCTTTCGTACACCGATTAGCTACAACATTAAGACCGCTGACAGGAGAAGTAAATAACACTGACCATCTTGTGACAATACAGTGTTCTGCTGGGAAACTGTTGGACCTGGCATTCATGTGGATGTTACTTAGACATGTAGCACCCACCTAGACCAGATCAGACACCCCCACCCCATAGCACTACTTGATGGCAGCAGCCATTCCCAGCAGGATGCAGCCTGACACAGGCACACACACAAAAAAACAGTTTAGGAACAACTAAAAAAAACATGAAAAACAGCACAAGGTGTTGACCTGGCCTCCAACTTCACTAGATCCCAAACTGATCAAGTATCTGTGGGATGTACTTTAACAAGTCCCAAATCCCTCCCCTCAACCCATAGGACCCAAAGGTCCCCACTAACATCACCTCAGGACATCCTCAAAAGGCTGTTTTGGAGGCACAAGGGAGATCTACAAAATATTATTCATAATGTTATGCCTGACCTTTGGGGAAATTGGTCACGGTTTGTACACGTGATCTGCTCTGAGAAGTCACAAGTCGCTCCACTGTAACGGATCGCAAGCTGAAACCTTCCTTTCTCCTACAGGAACGGCCTCTGTAGCTGTTGCTGGAGTCTTAGCTGCTCTCAAGATCACAAAGAACAAACTGTTAGACCACACTTTTGTTTTCCAGGGGGCAGGCGAGGTGAGAGGATTCAGTGTTTTATTAAGTAGAGATAAGAGATAAGACAAGTTGAATAAAACAAGCTAAAATAAGAGACTATGATGCAGATGGAGAGTTGTACTACTTTTTTGTCGTTGCCAGGCTGCTTTGGGCATTGCCCACCTGCTCATAATGGCCATGGCCAAAGAGGGAGTAAGTAGAGAGGAAGCAGCCAAGAGGATCTGGATGGTGGACTCAAAAGGTCTCATTGTAAAGGTAACATACCTACTCACATCCTGTTCCAGTATGTAAGCCACCTGACAGGAACACGTGGTTTTTTGAAAGCACATGTTGTACACACGTACAGGGCAGAGGCCATCTGAACCACGAGAAGATGGAGTTTGCACACGACCACCCGCACCTGAAGACGCTGGAGGAGGTGGTGCAGACCATCAAACCCACCGCCATCATAGGTGAGTTTAGCAGGAAGGTCTTTGCATTTATCTAATGCAGTGAAGCACACGCAGTGGATAAATGTCGGGTCTCTAACCACTTTAAAAGTCACATGTAAAACACCTTTAATAACCCACATTGTTTGTTTTTGCCCATTTATGGTAATTCCTGCAGTTGTGGAAAAACAGAGAAACATTTTAAAGGTGAATTTTTTTTTCCTCCGACTTATATAACAACTGGTAATTTGCTCCCAAATCAACTAATTAATTTAATCCAATGCGGCAACATTTTAAGAAGAAGTTTTGATGTAGCTGTTTGTATTCTTGAGTCCAAATTCAAACTCTGCATGTAAAATAACGGACAGCTTCTCCAGACTTTTAATTCTTTCATGATCAACATTAAATAGGAAATTGTTAGAAAATTACTAGAAGGAGAAATGGACCCAGGATAGAAACTGCAATTTGGAGACTTCCAATCCTGCACCCCAGTTGATATTGTTGTTTCGGAGCTGGTGAAGTTTAAATAATTGCTGTTGCAAAACTAATCAAATCTCCCTCTGGCATTTGTCCTGAACGCGAAGGCGTGGCTGCAATCGGAGGAGCGTTTACTGAGAAGATTATCAAAGACATGGCGTCTTTCAATGAGAGGCCGATCATCTTTGCCCTGAGTAACCCTACCAGCAAGGCCGAGTGCACAGCGGAGCAGTGCTACAAGCTCACAGAGGTAACGCTCAGCCTGTGTACATTATACGATCCGTTTTTAGAAAAAGACAGTTTAGGGTTTATCTCACAAGAATATAGTTTGTCTATCAATGCTAAATCTGCCTTTTAATATGCATTACTGTCCTAACTGATCACTGTCGTGTTTCATTTCATTAGGCCAGACTTTAAAGTGACAAATTTGACACCAGAGCTGCAAATATCAGAGACTTTTCAAAGCTTAGCAAGAACTGACCCCCCTGAAAAAGCTAATGAATTTGTCTTTGTGGCATTATGACATTATGAAACAGTCAGTTTTACATTGTTTATCTCCCTCCTCCTCTCTTTAATCAGGGCCGGGGCATCTTCGCGAGTGGAAGTCCGTTCAACAAGGTGACGCTGTCTGATGGACGCACCTTCTACCCCGGACAGGGAAACAACGCCTACGTCTTCCCCGGGGTCGCTTTGGGTGTCATAGCCTGCAGAGTGCGCCACATATCTGATGACGTCTTCCTCACCACTGCAGAGGTATTTTCCTCTGTTACTAAATTTAAGAATTATGACTCTGAGAGGTATACCCCATCTCTTCTGTAATCATCCTCTACTTTATATTATTTGCTTCAGGCGATAGCTGACATGGTAACAGAGGAGCATCTGGCTGAGGGAAGACTTTATCCTCCCCTCAGCACCATCAGAGAGGTGTCCTTCAAGATTGCGGTGAAGGTGGGTGATCAATAGCATCAGCTATAATATTACTCATTATATCTTCTAAAATATATAACGCTGTGCTGCCTGAAAATCCTCAATAGTGTCCAAGGACTGTAGTTTCCTAGTTTTCAGGCACTGGTCCAGACAGTGCAGCAGCTACGCTACTGTGTGTATAGATGCTTCCAGTGTTCAAGTTATAATCTGAGCTTTGCGCAGGTCTTTAACGCAGTCAGGGGCGGAGATAAATAAACAAATAAGTAACAGCTTAAAGTGTGTGCTTTCTTCTCTTATGTTCCGCTTTTCTTTATCGTGTTGCCGTGCAGCGCACGCACAACAAACAGCAGTAGATGGTGATCCATTGTTCTGAGACAGCGGCTGTTTGCACAATATTCTATGTGTTTATCCAGCGCAGGAATGGTGGCTCGGGACGCATGTTGAGATGCATTTTAATGCCAGGTTTGAACACACGTACTACGAACTGCCTAGTTGTGCTCAGATCATCCAGGATTAATGGTGTTATCTATTGTGAAGAGTGTACACTGACATTCTGTTCTAATTTAAGGGACAAATAAACGACAGACTGAGAATGAAAAATGCCAAATGCCGGTTTACCTGTGGAGGGCCGTGGGTACAGAGCAGCCTAAAACTCTGCACGTGCTCACAGTGAATAACATTGTTGAGGGTTGAATGAAGCAAGAGGAACTCAGTGGTTTGTTTATAGTGACAAATATTGTGAGTTTAAGCCTCAGAGTCCTTCTCAAAGACACTTTGAGGGACGAGATGGGGATCGAGCTGCCAACCGTGTGATTAGTGGATGACCCGCTCTGTTTCCTGAGCCTTTGTCGTCCCTTGAGTTCTTAAAGTTCACCATACAGCTGTCACAAAGCTTCCTAAATCACTGTATCACATCAAATAACTGATGGATTTGTCTCCTCTGTGTCCCCTTCTGCCAGATTGTCGACTACGCATACAAACACAACATTGCTTCACTGTACCCCGAGCCGAAGGACAAGGAGGCGTTTGTGCTGTCTCACATCTACAGTCCCGATTACGACTCCTTCGTCCTGGACACGTACACCTGGCCGCAGGAGGCCATGAACGTCCAGGACGTGTGATCTGGACCGCCCCCCTCTAAACCTTAACACGCTGCCCGTGGCGTCACGTGCAATTTCTGCATTGCCTCCTTTCGAAATTTTTTGCAGAGGATTCTTGCCTTTTAGATGTTTTTGTTTGTGTCTTTTTATGAATGTTGGTGAATGTCTGCCCCCCCAAACAGTGGTCATTACAATGAAGCACCAGACAAGTGGTGTAGAATAAGATATTCTATGTTCATATACATAATATTCTCGTTTTGTCAAGAGTGTACTTGTTTTTCATATCCACATATCGGATATCTATATGAAGCTTGAACTACACTCCTTTCTCTAGATTTTCCAACTAAGATGTTGCAGTATCCAGCTCTTAAAATAATCCTTGTTTATGAATCAAATAACAAAACAAGGATTCACAATATTGCACATCGATTGCTTGTCGATGTCTTTACACAACAGAAAAGAGGATTAATTTTGCAGTTTAAAATGTAAAAAATGAACTAAGACAAGGCACTACTGAATCCCAGAGGACACAACTAGCTCGTCTCTGTAGCCGCTCCATATTTTACACTCCTCTCATATTTTCACTCTATTTTAAATGCCCCTTCGATGGTAGGCTCTACTGTTTTCTTGAATGTGTTCAGACGAGGCTTTGCCAGAGAGCCATCAACCGGACGTTTTTCTTTTTGTACACAGTGGCGTGTTTTCCTTTTAGGCTTTGTACAGACCTCTGCCTGTTGTTGTGTTTTTGTTTTGTTTTTTTGCCAAAGTTACTGATGAACTGTATGTTTTAGAGAATGACGCTGTGCAAGCTTTAGTACCGAGAGTTGTTTTCAAAGGGAACATGAAACTTTTTAAATAAAAACCGTTTAAAAATGTGTGATTAGTGGGATTCAATCACTCAGGTAGCTCTTGCAGTGTTGTAGTGGGTTTCTTGGCAATTGACTGCTCCCTGCTGGTGGATTAATATACTGTTTTATTTAGGTGAAGTAATGTATACCGGTTAAGCATAACATTATGACCACTAACAGGTAAAGTAAATGACATTGACCATCTTGTGACAATATAATGTTCTGCTGGGAAACATTTGGGCCTGGCATTCATCCATGTGGACGTTGTTTAGACATGTAGCACCCACCTAGACAAGACCAGACCAGACACCCCCACCCCTTAGCAATGGCACTCCCCAGCAGGATGCAGCCTGACACAGGCACACACACAAAAACTAACTACAAAAAAAAACATGAAAAACAGCACAAGGTGTTGACCTGGCCTCCAAATTCACCAAATCACAAATTGATCAAGTATCTGTGGGATGATCCACAGAGGCCCCCTTCCCCTCAACCCAGACACCACAGGACACCCTCAGAAGGCCCATGTCCATTCTCTGATGAGTCACAACTATTTTGGAGGCACATGGGAGACCTACACAATATTAGGTCTTAATGTTATGCCTGATCGGTGTATTCACTCATTGTTCCCTGCACATGGTGTAACAGCAGGCATGTGAAAATAACGTGGCCGCTTCCAACTGATACCATAACAATACAAGAAGAATATTTCCTGTTTATATTATGTTATTATATCATAAGATGTGTTGTGCGGTTCCACAATGATGTTGAACGAGAGTTACTGTCATTATGACATTTAAGTTTATTGAACACAGGCTCCGATTAGGAAAAGACATCACAACAAGTGTATCGCCAGTGTGTGATACCCAAATGTTACAATCCATGTTACAATATAAAAATTAAGCAAACGTGTTGTGCACAGTTCGTACGCCAATGACAATGGCTTCCAAGTCCGCCCGTGGATCGCTCCTTTAAACGTGTAGAAAAGCACACATGCTGGCAAACATGACGGCAACTCGGCTCATGTTGATGTAAAGTGTGTGATAAGTTGGCCTCTGATTGTCGCCAGGGACAAACAGATTTGATACCAGACAGGCACATTTGTTCTCTGCGTCGTACAGACATGAAACCCCCGCCTGCTCTAAAGTATATATAGTTTATAATGACGAAGTGAAACCTACAGCCTTTCTGACTATATAAAATACCTAGAATTCAGACTTGTTAAGCTGGACGTGCTGTAGGGCTGAGAGTCTGTCCAGAAGAGATAAAAGTTGACCACGACAAGACGGATGGAAAAGTTAGATGTTAAAAGTAAATATATGAAGGTATACAAGCAGAAAAATTAAAAAAATATGCCCAACAACTATTGAAGGTGATTTGTCTATTAAACACATTTAAATGCAATTTTTTCAGCTCTTTTGCTTAAGTCCTTATCATATTTTGCCTGCTATAATGATTTACAGAGGTCGTGTTGTGTGGTGTAAACACATACAAACATTTGAAACTATAAACGGAAAGTGGGCGTGTACGGTATGGAATTTAACCACAGTGTTGTTGATGCTATTGCAGACAGAAAGCTGTGCTTGAAGTGCTACTTCACATTGAGGGACAGGTTATAAAAAGCAACAAACAGTGAATTTGGCTCAGGACGAAACACACGTATATTTTAACAGAGAACAGCCTGAGAGGAATCTTTGACACCTGAACTCAGGGAATCCAGCTTTGGCAGAAAAATAAAATGAAAAATGTTCCTCTCTCTCTCGCACACACACACACACACACACACACACACACACACACACACACAAAATACTTTGGTAACAATAAAAGCTGAGCAGTACCAAAATCTTTGGCATTGCCAGAACAAAATAATGTGTGGGTTTTAAAGTTATATAGAACAGAGATGAGCATTAAAAAGGAATTACCGCTTTTTACAACCTGAACTTTATTTCTGCCATAAAATACGATCGTTTACTCACCCATATAACTTTGGTGTCATTTGGAGTTGTTCAGAAGATATTTAGATCAGCGTATATCCATATAGTGGGTGTGACTGGGGCACCGCAACGTAGCCTCTAAATAACACATTATCTGCCACGAAACTCGTTCATTTCACCAATATTTTCTTATGATAGCTAGTGCTGTTCCCCGTTGAGTCTGGAGTTACCTGTTGTCTATTTGTGGACGTGCTGTGGTTTGTTGTTCTTTGGCCAGCTGTTCCCCTCCGCATCCTCTTTTCAACGAGCTCCTCATCCGTATTCTCTGGCTCGTCCATCATAAGCAAAGTCATCGTCCCCAACCTCAGAATCGGAAAAATATTCAACCATGTTGCAATGAACTAGCAGTAGCAAATCTTCGGTAAACAAGTGGCGTGGGGTGCACGCAGCGCTCAGAGATGACATCATCCAGGTCATCCAGGAATAGCACTAGCGTATCATAACAAAATACTGGTGAAATGAACGACTTTTGTGGCAGATAATGCGTTATTTAGAGGCTGCGTTTCGGTGCCCCAGTCACTCCCACTATATGGATATATGCTGATCTAAATATTGTCCGAACGACTCCAAATGAAACCAAAGTGATATGGGTGAGTAAACGATTGTATTTTATGCCAGAAGTAAGGTCCAGGTTGTAAAAAACAGGAATTCCTCTTTAAAGTCTGGAGAGTGTCTCAATGGGAACCACATTTAAAGGGTATGCAGCTTCAGAGAACACTTATGTAACAACAAAGAAGGAGTGTCTGGAACTGTAGAACTGACTGCTTCACACAATAAAGTCCCCAGTTTCCTTCAACAACAAACCCACTGTCATCGCCGCATTTTTAATTTTGGCTGTTCTTGTTCTCTGGGCAAACGTAAGACAAAAGCATGTCTATCATGTTCTTGACAATGACTGGAGGAGGATGCAAGTTATGAGGGAGGTGGTGTGCCAAACTCATCTGCCAGGCGTCTACCACCAGAACGTTCAGTCCCTTGAACATGGCCCTGAGCACCTTGTCAAGCTGCAGCGAGTACCAGTCGCTGTTGTAGAGACTCACCTCCTGGTCCACAGCTTGGAGATTGGCTGATCGGATCACTATGAGGGTCCCCGGCGCGCGTTCCATGAGCCTCACCAGCGCCCGTCGAATGTGGCGAAGCCGCCGTATGTATACCTCCACTGGAAAGGTGCTGAAGTGGGCCCAGATGCTGAGGACCACCACGGTGTTGGGGCCCCCTGAGAGGCCGTCCAGCTCGTTTGAAATGTACCGTAACTCACTGGACATGACGGTCGAGAAGCGGATGGGAGGGCCATGGCAGCGGTACTTCAAGAGAATATTATGGGTGATGTCTACTGCCATGAATGGCCCGACATTTTTTGGACTGTGCAAGTTGAACTCCTTTAATTCTGGATAAGATACAATAAATTAAAGTTAAAATGGAACGGAAAAGAGTCATTCAGGATGAGACAAAAACACTCACCTGGTACAGAAGCAATGAGGTACTCAAACCACTGGCGGACAGTGGAGTCTCCGTACATGTGGATCACT
>JASGAT010397704.1:0-16671 GCA_030220025.1 Chelon auratus | reverse complement strand
AAAAAAAAAAAAAAAAAAGATTGCTCCAGCCTGTAAAAATCATTAGTGATGTGTTTTCTGGTGCTCACTGCCTATGTTTGCTCATTTCTGAAAGCATGCATCATCGTCACAGTCAGCTAATATTTGCAGTTAATTTACGGCCATAAAAGAAACAGATTAGAGATGAAAGTCCATCAGCATTATATAACTCTAATGGCTGCTGGCAAGAGTTCAGACATTTAGGAGCAGAAAAGCAATGTTATTATCTCCCTTCCGTCACCTGTTTCCTGATCATTTCTTCTCATTTTCCATCTTCTGTCAGCCTCTCTCCTGCCATCACAACATCTCATCCCTCTGACATTCTACTCTTACCTTTCTGCCCGTTGCTATAATTATCTCTTCATGTTCTTCTGTCCTCTTTCACTCCGTCCTCATCATCATTCTTCTTTTCACCTCTCCCCATCTTCCTCTTCCCTGCAGGCGGTTGATGGAGAGGATTTCGAATGTCAGCCGGGACAGTGGTCATCGCAGGAGGAATTCTGGCTACAGTCATCTTACTGACCATCGTTGCTGTGCTGTGTTTATGTAGGTTGCAGGTATGACTCTTCCGCTCTTTTGCTACATGTCTGGTGTTTAAGTGCTTTTTGGTTTTGATTCGACAGGATGTACACAGGCGACCTTTTTAAAAATGTTGTATGTGCATGTGCAGTGGTAGTCAATGGAAATTGCTTCTCCCGCATTTAGTATGAGAGCCTCAGAAGAGCCCATAGCTGCCAGCAGCGTTTGAGGAGAACTCATTGGTGCCTTATATTCACAGTTTAGCAGGGAATGCTAGACACGGTTGTGGAAGAATTGGTGAAAAATAAAGTCAGTTTAATGAGGATTTAGGAATATAAAAGAACAAAAGCCTCTATGGTGATGAGCAGGTAAAATCTCAGGTGAAAGCCAGTGTTGTCAGCTGATGGTTTCAGCACCAAAGGTTGTTTAAAAAAGGTCAAAAACACTTACAAAACCAATATATCAATATTTAGTTTATTACTTTAACCACCAAGACCAGTTACTCTGAAGTCGTATGTCATACATCAGTGGGCAAGCATCCAACCATTAGTTATAGTTTAGTTATGAACCAAAGTTGGTCAGGGAAACACAGAAGTTCCCCAGAACTGTTCATGGTTGGAAGCTTTTCTCCCTGCTCTGGTTGACCTCTTGCCTTCTGTGACTGACCTGCAGTCCTTTCTCGTTGTAGTATTACTGCTGCAAGAGGGAGGAGTCTGAGAAGGGGGAAGAGGAGGATCCAGAGCTTGGCACCATGTCGCCGTCTCGGCCCCTAGCTCTGTGTGCTCCTCCTACGCCTCCAACCCCGGAGCGCTACAGCGAAGAGTCCGAGGACTACCCCCCGACTTTCCTCACGGAGGCCAACGGGCCCACGGAGGCCAGCTACTCCCCGACACCTCCGCCACGCAGGTGCCAGCGCTCGCACGCCTTCTGCCCGTCCTGCGCCCGCTGCTCGCTGCCATTCTACCTGCAGCACCCGGAGAGGCTGTGCAACGGCGGGCGCAGGATCAGCTACAGGACTGTGCAGCAGGAGGACCTAGAGCTTCCCATGGACCTGGCCAGCTTCTACCAGAAGCTCAACCTCATCCGCTCTGTCACCATGAGGGAGGTGGTCACTCACAGCGTCAGCACCGATGTCTAGGAGAAGGCAGGATGGAAACAGCACCGTTGGTTTAAACTCTGCGACTCTCTAAAAAGCAATGTTGGATTTCTGCAGCGACAGCGTTAAACGTGTTTCTGGAAGACTTGAACTGAAACAATTTTTACATAAACTAATTCTTTTGTGACTGTTATGTCTGAGTCTGTGTTTGCTAATTAGCTAGCCGTGTAGCTAATCAATATACAGTAATGTGTATCAAAGTATAAACAAGTTGAGTTTATGTCAGTGAATTTAACACAGATTTGATTTGTTTGAATGCACCACACATGGGTCCAGTTCATCAGGATGTAACTAGTAGGTTTTGTTATTTGTTTTCAATGAATCCCACGTGCAGACCAAAACCAAAAAATACTAACCTCTAGGCATGTCCCATTCAAGGTCTTTCCCCCCAATCTGATCCTGCACTCAATAGTATCGGCCAATCTTACAGTCCCCAGAGTCCCCATCCAAACTTGAATATATTAAAATGTCTTTTCTTCTCTTCCTTGTATTCTCCTAGATGTGACTGGATTAGGTCCAATAAACAGAGCTGTCAGAGTTAATGTAGTGTGGAGAGGGTAGCTCGTACCTTGGCTCCAGAAAACCTGTGTTCTCTACTCCAGAAATAATCTGGTCATCCAACACCATAAACTCCCTAACCCTCTCTGGAATATTTTTCTCCTTGATGCTGTCTCCAGGAAACCTTTCTCTTCTTTTAGACACAGTGTTCCATGTTTGTTGTTGTTCTTTTGGTGCAGCCTTGGCCTGAGTGGACTATTTTATTGTTTTTTTGTAGGTGTTGAATCAAGTTGGTAGTATTAAAAGATAATCTACTACCACCTCACTAAACATCTAGATTGCACAGTTTACACATTCTGTCTGACAGACTTTCCAGAGTAAAGTTCTCCCACACAGCAGACATGTTTAGTCATGTGATTTTGGTTCCTCTTTTTCTTCTTCTTCTTCCTCCTCCTCAATATCTGGTAGCTTTAATGCTAGCCAACCTAAAGTCAAACCTAAAACAAATAACTACAAAAGATGGGGCTTGACTGAATCTTGATACTGACCTTCATACTGATATCCCTGCTTGCTACCAAATGGGGATTCATCCACCAATGACAATAGTCCTGTATAATTGGGACACTTATATTTTTGATCAGCGACGAGATTAAAACCACTACAGTCAAAGTGAATAACAGTGATGACCTCATCTTGCCATTTATGTGGATACTGCTTTGACACGTACCAGAGCCTGTACACCCCATGGATATGACAAGTGCATTCATGGACTGGTCTTTGGTGATACCCAACACCATACAACCCATACAGCACTGTGTCTCCTGACACTCCTTTCTATGGCTATACCAAGTCCACACAAGTTATCATCCATTTTTTTCACTGATGAAGCAGGCGGGATAAGCACAGAAATATCAAATGACTGAAAAATCAAGTCAACAAGTGTCAGAATAAATGCACTCCCTCTAATGTCTACCAGAGGATGGCTCCAAAAGTGAATCAATCCCCGTAGACCTCTGTGTTAAAATGTCAGACCACAACATTAAAGCTACTAACCATCAAAGTGAATGAATTGTTGCATTTATGTGGATGTTAGTTTGATGCGTACTACCATCTGAACATTGTTGCAGACCAAAGCTCACCCCAATAGTAGCATGGACTGATCTGCAGCTACGCAGCCCCATACAAAACAAACTGTGTGTTCTGACTATGTCTCAGACCACATGGGTCGGCCTTATCGATGATCCTTGGCCTTGGTCCATCACTCTGTCTCTGGTTCTTCTCCTTCTCCTTGGGCTACTTTTGATAGGTACTGACTGCTGCAGACTAGGAACACGTCACCAGAGCTGCAGTTCTGGAGATGCTCTGACCCAGTTGTCTAGCCACCACAGTTTGGTCCTTGTCAGAGTCTCTCAAATCCTTCACCTTGAGCATTTGTCCTGCTTCTAACATCATCTTTTGACCAGGTGGTCATAATGTTATAACCTATGTACACATTTCTGAGCTTGTTTTTAACCTCCTCCCAGTTTAAACTGAATGTCCTGTGCAACACTAAGCATATGGATGAATAAGAAAATAAGGAAGGTAAGATCCCAAAATTTCCCATTACACGTTCTTTCCTTTAAATTATCTAGTTTTGTGACTTGGACATAATTCACAGATGACACTTTTGTTAGAACATTGTTGGTCTTTCATGGGCTTTGCTGAGACCAGAAAAATACAGGTCAACTGAAAGCTGAAGGCTTCAGTCAGTATCTGGCTCATACTCCAAAAGCTTTTTCCTGAGACACTTCACTGTAGTTCATTTATGCTGTGAATAACCACACACAGACCTATGTACAGTCCAGTCACATTTCCCCTTTATTTATTTCACAGTGGAATTGTTTTACGTAACACCTCATAAATATAATTTTCCAATAACACAGTTTGTTACCTGTAAAGCCTGAAGCTCCAACACACTCACAGGGAACCTGAACAGGTGTTTTCGTTCATTCCTTGTGATAACACCTGGACTGAGCTGCAGTCTAATCGGCCAGACTGAAAATACGTGTGTGGATGTGCAGAGGCTTGGAGGACCAAAAAACACAAACTGTATATAAAGACGGACAATACGTCCAGGGTCATTTATCAAGTTTGGACTTTTTCAATCCTGAAGAATGAACTGTGGAGGACAGGAGGATGGTCAATCTGGAATTAGAATGGCATTGTACTGGATGACACCCACGAAATGCATTCTGAGATACCTGTCCCAAGTCTGTACCAGTTACCTCCTGATGCATTCTTAATAAAACAGGCTGTGCAAGATCACGGCCTGGTATTTGGAATTAGAACAATACTTGTCAAACAGCTGGAAGTGTCAAAAAGCTGCAGTTTCCCTAATGTCCACTAGAGGCAAGTGCATCCCCATAGACCTCCATGTTAAAGTGTCCAACTTTACAGCAGAAATAAACATGTTTAGCAAATGTCTTCATTCATGACAACTCATCTGAACGCACTGGTATACATCATGTCATGGCTTTTAATAGTTTATATAATTAAACTTGTGTCCTCGCAAGTTGCTACCCGCCAACGTCAGATCCACTTAAGATCAACCTCTTTGACAATTATTGAATAAACTGAATGTTAAACTTGGTTCACACTTCTGCAACCAGTCTGAAAGTATTTCTACTATACACTACAGAAAAAAAAAAAAATGACAACACATCACCACTTCCTCCCATTGGTCAAACTGATGCCTGAATTTTAGGGATACAGGCTCTCAAAAGTCTGAAGCCCTGCCCACACTTCCCTTAGACTCACTGGCATTTGGTTAATGCTGCGCCCTGCTCTAGCTCCACCAGTTACAAAGAAATGATGCATTATACACTGTACTTAATTGAAAAAATTAAGAATCACTTCATGGAGTGGTTGTCAATGGCAGCAGTCAATCACCATGATATCACATCCAGTTTTTATAGTGTCAAACAGAGCTTTTCAGAAAAATGGACACTTGAACATACATCAGCATTATATTAACTACCTAAAACAACAGAAACCATCCTTGATAAAACCGTGACGTGTGCTTTAGTGTCTTAATTTGGCCAAATTGGAGCTTATGACCTATAGTGCAGCCAGCCACCAGGGGGAGCTCTACTTGCTTTGGATTCACTTTTGAGGGGCTGTCATAGTGTCCAATTTTTTTTACAGTCTGTGGTTTGTACCTGTGTGCTGGTGTGTCAGACATGTTCTTATTTTGTGATTTTCCTCCCCACCACATTACAGTAATTACAATTCACAACATTTGATATGAAATTTCACAATTTTGATATAAGTTAATCAAACCAGAGTTTCTGGTTGGGCCAGGTCTGTGTTCACTTGTGCAGACCTGCAAGTGTTTTGTGTGTGTATCCATGTATGCAGCAATGCAGGGAGCTAATTACATTGTAAAGGGCTTTTCCGAAGCATTCAATTATTAATGACCATGATTTCCGACAGACAATATTTCTGTAGATAGATGCTGTAGACCAGATTTCATGTTATATCTGACGAATTTTGTTCCGTTGTGATATGCTAAGCATAGAAGAAAAAAACTTACAGAAAAAAACTTCAACAAATGGACATTTTGGTATGTCTTGGTAATAGTGCTCTGTTTGTCACAAAATAAATACTCTGTATTAGCCTTTTTGGAATAAAATCAGTCATTTGGAGCAAGGATGTGCTGCAACCTGAGGATAACGTTTAATTGAAATATACACTGCTATGTTTATGCTGAATGTATCTGTCCCTCTGTGTTTTCAGTTAAAGCTCTGGAACATGGTGATGAGCTGACAGACAATAATTGTGAAAAAGTACTAAGACACCTGTTAAAAGACTAATAATTTTGCAGGTTGAATTCCAGCAGCAGCAGCAGCCATGATCTGTGGACCAAGTCAGGGAGTTTTACCACAAAATGAACAATTATTGTTCATTAAACAGAGCCTTATAAGAGTATTTACCCCCTTGGATGTCAAGTTGCTTCGCCAAAGTTCACTTGTGTAAAAACTAAACAGCAGCTCAACATGGGAAATTAAGAAGGCCAAACTTCACCATGAGGCTTGAAAAGAATTTTCCTCAGAGTTCTGACAATCCCTTTACCTGGAAATGGTGACACCTTTGCTGGGAAGTCATCTTATTTGAGCTTTTATCTCCATAAACTACTAATACGGTACAGACACTGTTACCCAATGTGTCTGCAGTGTTCCTGATGACCGTTGTTCTCCCCTTTTCTTTTACTACAGTAAAGCTGTTCTTCCCTCCAGTCTATACAGTCTGTATAGTACTGGACATGCACAGCGACCTTCTTTATGATGTACTTTATATGGCCCTGTTACACAGATTTGAAGACTCTTCAGTTCCAGGGACAGATGTGTGGCAGGCAAATGGCGCAGTAACCCCATATGTAACCCTGGGCACATAAAGCCTGCCTTAACGATTTGATTGGCCTGGCAGATCATGATCAGTTCCCAACAGAGACACTCCAGACCAACTTTCTGTCACAACAATTTGTGGGCATGTAAGTAGGTCTGGCTCCAACTGGAGAGTAAATCACTTGATCTTTGGCTGTTATGCAAGAAAATGGATTTGTCTCCCACACAGTTCTTTCTGAAGTGATGTAAACCCACTCAAGTTAAAGCTGAAACTTGGCACTTTAATACATTGTCCATATTTCAAATTGAAGCTTAGAGCCTGAAGAACAAAAAGGGTGTGACTGATATTCATGGAGTCGACTATAAAACAATGACAGAGGCAAGCACATTCATTTGAACAGTTATTTAATTGAAATACAAGTCAGTACCTTAAAGTTTTCAGTTTATTAGCAACAGTACACAATCTCCATACGTCTGTTTTGTACAAAGAGGTATCAGTTATATAAAAACACAGTACGCAATAGTTAAACATGAGACATACATGTCTGAATACATTTCAACCATACTTCAAGTGTCAGGAATCTTTCTGTCTGTGTTCGACTCTCTGCACATCTGTCACGCACACAGAGCAGAGCTGGCATCAGCTGACCCGATGAGTAACCGTCGGCTGGCATCGCGAGCGTCATGCTAAATGAAAATGTGCTATGACTAATAAATATGCTTCCACATCCTGCAGGCGTGTCGGCACGGCGCCAAGCAGCAGGAGGTGGAATGGAAATATACTTTTTTTAAAAAAAAAAAAATAAATTGAAACTTCCTGTTGGGCCATGCCAGACACTAAAACTGAAACACAATTAAATAATATTTCATAAACATTAAATATTCTAGTCATGCAGTATATTCAGTTGAGAAATAATTTAATAGAACTTTTCATTGCAGTGATGAACATGACGGAGACAAGCTGCTAGCTGATGATGGGTAAGACCATCTGACTGTTAACTCCACTCAGTCTCCAACTCTGCATGAAACGCTCGACCGATAAATGATCTATAACAGTTGATACAACGGTAATCGAACTCTATAATGAGAGTTATGATGAGAAGGAAAATGTTCTTTCAGTTAATGATGTTCAAACCTTGCATTAACACCTGACCCAGGCAATTTGATTGATCGTATGTGACTAACTTTAAATACCTGTGGTCACACCTGGCATTAAAATGCATCTCCACATGCGTCCACAGGCAGGACATGAGATCTGATCTCAGTTTTGCATGACCAAATTTGGTCAGTAGAATATCTAATGGATCTCTACGTAACGCTGTGTCAGAACCACAAACAGCTATTTGTTTTGTGCGCGTCATGACTTGGGGAATGATACATATTTTGGAAGAAGCTGTCGCATCGCTCTCCTTCACTAAAGTTAAGGTATTATTTATTCATTGATCTCCACCCTGATGTTTTAGAGACAAAGCTCAGATTGGAACCGAACCCTGGAAGCTTCCACATTCACAATAACCTCACTGCTGTGCTGAACAGAAAGATTTAAGTAAGAAAGGTTAAAAGACATCGGTCATTACTGAGGAAATTCACTCCACATGGCTGCTTTGTATAAATTAATATGATCACATTGATAATTAGCCGCATGCTGATACATTTTTGACAGAAACACACACGGTGTACTCATTTTAAATAATTTCATTTGTTAATTCTTGTTTAGATTTATTTATTTTTTTAGCTAGTTAACAGCTAAACAGCAGCAGGACAGCATATTTTTAAAGGCTCTTATTACCAATCAACAGACATCACTTGTGGTGATTTTATTGTCGCAGTTGATCATTTATAATAGTGGTTGTGTGTTTGTTTTCTAAATGTATGAGGCAAAACTCTCATGCTTACGCAAGATCTTCTGTTACATGGTGGTCTTTAATGTGACCCATAACTCACTGTGTGTTCCCACTACCAAAGGAATGAGGTCAAATTTGTCCCAGACCACTTGTGATCATATTGCCCAGGATGGATGTTAATACAAGGTTTAGTGATAGAGGGAGGGGAGGAGCAAGGGTGGGGCTCAAGCTCATGAAATAATATTGAAGAGGAAACAAAAGCAATGTTTGTTTTTTTCATGGCCTTGATACAGGTAGTAATTAGTTAAAAGTCTGAGTAGTTCTTTTTAAAAATGCCCAAATCAGCATTTATTGCTTCTTGCCCAATTTATTCCAAATAAACCAAAAACACACTGTGTGTCTGTGTGAAGACAAACAAGCCCTTATCTGAGGAAGCTGTGCTTCCTAAATACAGGTCGACCTCAAGCTTTCCATCACCATCCGCAGTTACTCCTGGACAAGTAAACGTATCCATGTATTTCCTCATGCCGGAGTTAGAGTCAGGGTGGAGAGAGGCTGTAGCGTCCAGGACTAGGAGGCTGGAGGTCGGACAGCACGGCAGGAGTGGCAGCAGGCCTTGCTGTAGTACCAGTGGCTGCACAGGTTGACCTTAAGAGCCAGCAGGCAGTTGGTGGAGGGCCGATCCTGACAGCTCTCATCTGGGACATCATAAGAATTAAAGTTAAAACATTTAAAAAGAAAAAAGGTTAACATGCAATTGCAATGCAATAATATGCATGGTTTGCTTTGAGTCAGTGGCAGTTGCACACGAGCCAAATAGACTGAAGTCAGTTATAACCTGATAACTCATAGTAATCCATCAAAAGAGCTCCTCTGTGTTGAGAATGTTTGTCTATCTCAAGTCTCCATCAATGTTCAGCAGACTGGAGGAAAGTTAATGACAGTGAGCACTCCTTGGTCTTCTTTGGTCTTCCCCTCCTTTGAGGGGTTTAGGATTATTGATCAGAATTAATCCTTCCCTACCAAGATGAAACCAGAGGCTGGGGCATGTCTCTGAAGAATGGAGTGCTGCTCCATTCAGTTAAGACTCTGCCTGAGTGGACATGTATTCTGTTTAGTGATTTGTTTTTTGGTGTTTGAATCAAGCTGGTAGTACTGATGATCTCCTACTACCATCTCCCAAAACATCCACGTTGAACAATTTACTAACTCCTGTATGACTGACTTCATTTTCCAGAGTAAAGTTGTTCCACACAGTAGACATATTAAATCACATGATTTTGGTTTTTCTTTGATGCTAGCCATCTACCCTTAAAACTGAAGAGGAAGAAGACGTTTTGGCGCTACAAGATTGGGCTGTCCAACTCCAGACTTCAAACTTCTTTGATCCTCTGTGGTATCATTGTCTCTCCTTGCACATGGCCTGAGGTTACTGCCATTAATCTCTAACTGTGATTCATCATCATCTCCATCAGCCACTGCTCTGTCTTAGTCCAGTTTCTCAGTTGCTGTCCAAGTACTGTTGTAATTCATAGTACAAACCGGACCAAGAATGGTCTGAACACTTGGATGCGTTCTTGCTCCACCCATTTTATCAAGGACATATCGGGAGGCAACTTATGCAGACTTGGTTCAGCCAGGTATCACAGAATGCGTTTTGTGGGCGCCATCAAGGGCAATGTTGTTCCACTTCCAGAATGACTGTCCTCCATCCTCTATCCTCCAGAGCCTGTACTTCAAAATTGCTGCTGATTGGCGTCTGTCAGTGAACAAAGCTATATGTATGGATCTTCTGATCTGGATCCAACTGATCCAGTTTCCACAAAGTGTATACATACACTACATTCACTACAATACACTACTGCCTTAGAAACCCACAGCCACATTTCTAACAGGCGATCACTGAGCCTCTTATGAGTCGATCAAATCATGCTGCTTCAGTGGACGTCGGAAATCAAAGGAAATCTGATCAGTCTGATTGATGGCCTAGAACCAGTGCACAATCTAAAATATTTCTTCTCCATTTTACACCTGAGATCCAAAACTCAGGTACACTGTTTTTTTTTCTTAGTTGTGAACAGGGGGATAGATACCAAGGTCTCAAAGAAAGCAGCATGTGTTGTTACCTGGCGGCTCAGTGGGGCAGGGCTGCAGAGTGCAGGTCTGTTTGGCCACAGGTTTGGTGAGAGGATCACAACCCCGGACCAGCTCCCGGCCCTGGTAACACTTTACGTCCCTCATCCTGACGCCCACACCGCACGTCTTAGTGCACTGAGGACATGCAAAGAAACACATTTTATTTGTTTTATTTATCTACTGAGAGAAGAAGTGAAAAGCTAAACTGACTGACTGAACACTGTAATCTTATTTTTCGTGGTCCTCACCTCAGACCAGGGGGTGGTGTACCATTTGAAGCACGGCCTCTCAAAGCAGGTGGTTTCCTCTTCAGGCTTCTCGCTGCCTCCGCACACCTCTTCGTCAAAGACCTGGAACCTCCCCCCACTGATGCCGACACACTGTACGAGCCTCCGCTTCACTCCGCGGCCGCAGGTCGTGTTGCACTACAAAAAAAAAGTTACCTTCAGGGCATTTCAGGGCATTTGAAGTGGGATTCTACATTTAGGACTATTCAGAAGCCTCACCCTCTCCCAGTCTTGATGCAGCCAGTGCGGAGCACAGTCTCTCTCCCCACAGGGGTGGATGGCCAGTGGCTTGTTCTCCGCGGAGCACTGGTTCTCAGGAACCACGCGACCCTCTGGAGCCTTACAATACACGTGACGCACCGTCTTCCCCTGGCCACACGACCCTGAGCACTGCAAAAGACAGAAGTCACACCGGATGATTCGTAATCTCACGTCATGTTGAATAGTAAGAAATGAAAAAAAAAAAAACATATTGTCATGTTAAACCAGATAAAGTACCCCACATGTTAACTTCAAATACCATGACATAAATAAATGAATGATTATTTAAGTGTGGCCCTAACCCTAACACTGCATTTGGATTTCATTATGGGATGTGTTTCCAAAAGAAAAGAGGGGGAAAAGCCTCTGCATCAACTAGATACTCCTTCAAACAATCAAAACAATTTTGTTGTAAGCAATATCCACTTCACATTGCCATTCCTAAGTGAAATATTTTCTGTCTAGAAATAATTTCTTAGAAACATCTTCAAGAACTCTACAAGTCCAGTTGCTTTTTTTGGATTCACAGACATTCACAGACTTTATAAAAGGAGTTGTATCCCTGTGCATTCAGTATGGTTGTTACTGGCACTACTGGGGACTAGAAGTTAGAGAAGCCTCTTCGAAGCGCCTATACCTCTAACGCAGAGAAGGAATTTCCCCAGGAGTTATCAGTAAAGAAAATAAAAAACGTGCAGTGTAGGTTAATCTAGTGTGAAGGCACTCACAGGCCCCCACTCGGACACGGTCCAGTGGCGTTCACAGGGTGGGCCGGTGCAGTTTTTGACGCTAGCTGGTTTGGTCATTGGGTCACATGGTCTGGTCTCATCTGAGCAGCGGACATCGCGAGTCACCTGAGCTTTGCGGCCACATTTGGCGGGGCACTGGATTGAGGAGAGACACATTCACCGTCATTATTACCAGGACATTTCCAGCTCTGAGGAGCAAATAAAATGTTAGAAAGGATCTATCACCCATCCAAGACATTATTGTACATACATACATACATACATACATACATACATGGAGGGACACATCTGGCCAGCTAAGGCCGGCTGTGTAGAGACAGAAAAAGATGAGAGAAGGGAGCAGCAGGAGGAATGAGATAAACATATATCTTTCTAAAGTGTACATGTATAATCATCATCAACATAATCTAATTTAAAAACGTTTTATATGTAACAGTTTTTGTTGCCTGCAGTCCAGTTGTTAAGCAGAAAGCTAGTGAGCTCCATTGGAGAGCAAAAGCTTTTACTACTTACCGGGGTTGACATTTTTGCTTTGAGAAAAAAAAAAGTTAATTTCATGGTTAATTTTCATCTTCACCCTCAGTAAACATAGCTTTCCTGGGAGGAAAAAGAGATTTACTACTTTTGGATTTTATTTGTTATTTTAACTTGAACTTTTGCTCTTATTCTGCCATGATTTTCAGTGAGGGACTTTATTTATTTATTAATTTCCTGGTTTTTGAATGACTATTTTTACTGCTTCTGGTTTTTGAATGACTATTTTTACTGCTGGCCACCAAGAGATCTGTTTGGCTTAGGTTCATTTCACTGCAGTGCTTAACAGTAAGTTATATTAAATTTGACTTGTTATTTTGTGCTTCCCCTTTTGTGAAATTTTACAAAAAAGAATGATTGGTACATTTCAATCCTTGTGTCTTTTAGAAACCCTAATGGTCCGTAACTCAGTTGTTTTTGCTATTTCTGGAGAATCCATCAGCAACCACAGTCACACTACAAAGCTGCTAAACCCAAAAGACAGAAAAAGAGAGAGAATGGGCTGCACTGCAAGAAAAAAAAAACCTGAACAATGTTCAAACATCTAATACAAAGAAAATGATCCAAAGTTAAAGATGATCTAAAACACACCTCTTCTCTGTTTAATTGCTGCTCATAATTGTTCTGGGTTTGTTGTCAGCAGGGTGAATCATACCTCTGTCCACTCTGCCACCTCCCACTGTGGACCGCAGGCGGGGCTCTTGCAGGCTCGTCTCTCCACGGGTCTCTCCAGGTCGGCCATGGTGCAGAGGTCACTGTAGACCGAGCTGTCCAGGCCTGGTGAGAGCATCTTCCAGCAGCGAACCTGACGAAACTGGAAACCCTCCCCGCACGTCCGGGAGCACTCACTCCAGCTGCTCGCCTCCCACCTGAACGAACACAGATAAAAGCTCAGTGCAGGTGCACCCATATCAGAACAACTTTTGCTCCAATCCAATGTGCCAGCGGACTGTACCTGGGCTGACATTCTCTCCCAATACAGAAGTCGTGGACTGGCTCAGGCCTTGTCAGAGCATCGCAGTACATGTCGTGCACCTCAATGCCGTCGTAACGAACACACGAGACAAAGGACTTTGACACTCCTGCATTATGAGTGAGCAAATCAATCCTTTATAAAACACATTTAATACACTCACACATTATTATCTTTAAGGTAGTTGTTTAAGAATATGTATACTATTTTCACTTTGTTTTACAATGCTATTTTGTCTAGGCACCATGGAGGCATTGCTAGATATCAGAAAGTGTGCTGTGGTATTGCGGACAAAGGCATTATCAGCAGATCCTTTCTGTCCTGAAGCTGAGAGGCTCTGACTTGTTTACCCCAGATATCCCTCAAGATGCTGGATTGGATTGAGATCTGGGGAATTTGGAGGCCAAGTCAACACCTTGTTGTGTTCCTCAAACCATACAAGAGTTGCTTTGTGGCAAATAGCCTCATCCTGGTCAAAGAGGCCACTGACGTCAGGGAATTCCGTTTCCATGAAAGGGTGGATATGGTCTGCAGCACTGCTTAGGTGCACATGGATGGCAGGACCCAAGGAGAGCCCAGCAGAAACGTGACTCATCAGAGGATGGCACCTTCTTCCATTGCTCGGTGGTGCGGTTCTGATGCTCACATGTCCATTGTAGGAGCTTTCATCAGTGGGCAGGGTTCAGCATGGACACTCTGACTGGTCTGCAGCTATACAGCCCCTCAAAAGACAAACTGTGTGTTCTGACTCCTTTCCATCAGAACCAGCATTAACTTTTTTAGCAGTTTGCGCTACAGTAGCTCGTCTGTTGGGTTTGACCACACTGGTCAGCTTTCTCAGTGAGCCTTGGCCTTGGTCTATGACCCTGTCTCTGTTTCTTCTCCGTCCTTGGACCACTTTTGAAACAGGCCACTCCAGACCAGGAACACCCCACCCGAGATGCAGTTCTGGAGAGTTCTGTGACCCAGTCGTCTAGCCATAACAGTTTGATTTTTGTCAAAATCACTCAAATCCTTGAACATTTTTCCTGCTTCTAACTTTGAGTACACAATGTTCACTGATATATTCCATACACTGATAGAAGCCACATGTGTGTACATGAGTGTTCATAAGTACCTACGGAGCAGGTCATGCTGCAGGGCTCTTGAGATGAAAGTTTCCAGCGGTACATGTCAGCAGCGCTCAGCTTCAGGTTCTTCTGGTAAAACCTTTGATTCCCTCTGTGACAATAAGAACAAACAGGAAAGCAGAAGCAGAGCATTTACTCTTTGCCGTGCAATTAAAGACCACGGTTAGATCTTCAAAAACAAAAACATTCAAGTATACACAGAAGTAAAATCTGAAACACAAGGCGTCTGTTTCCCAGTCCTCAGACGACTTCAGTGTGACAGCTGATTCGCAGCCCGCATCCAAGCAGACGCACTTTTGTTTTTTCATCGCACACTTAAAAGTCATGTGCACATTCTTGTCATAACATCACTTGTTCCCCCCGCCAGATGCTTATTTGAAAATCTCAGCCTCAGTTGAGTTATACCTCACCGGCTTCCCTCCATGAAAGCCAGACTGATTCCTGCACATCATTTTCTCCCCAGAGGTGACTGCAGTCTGACAGCACACTTTCCCCCTTTTGCACCATATTTCTCACTTTTCTTGCAAATCCCCTTGAATTATCTGTTTCTAACTGCGGCTGTATTTTCCCCCCACCGATCCCCTCTGAGCTCCTCTGCTCTGCTCGTTTCCTCTCCTCTCCGTCTCGCAGAGGAAAGGGCGTGTTGTTGTGTGTTTTATGGCTCCTGGCTGCAGAACGGGCGAAGTTGTGTTTAGACACGGAGCAAAGAAGCCAGCATGAATTATAAATATGATGAATGCTGCACTGGCTGTATATCTACCTGTCTGTCTGCGTCACTGCCTGTACAATATATCTACAGGATCTGTCCACCTGCTTTTCTGCCTGTCACTCCACCTGTCTGACTGCTTTACTGCTCGTCTGTCTCCCTGTAGCTTCCTCTGGCTGCGTGTCTTCCAGCACATCTTTAGGGGAAAACGAGCATCCATGCATCCCAGCCTGAAGCAGCCAGCAGCAGGCCCAGAGGCTTGACAGTGTCTGAATATTGAGCCCCAGCATGACCCAAAGCTGAAAATATTCAGTCCAGACCTGATCCAGCTTGAGGGGAAATTACTTTCTTTGAGCCCAAAGCTGCATGAAGCTGTGAACACCGGACCTCTGCCGTACATCATCTTAAAACTAATATTTGACCTGATTTCTTGATTTTCCAGTTGCATTACCTGGTTCTGTTGGAGCGGCCGGACGTCCTCTGCACAGTCTTGTTCTGGTTGATGGTGTCTCCGCTGTCGTTGCGTCTCTGGCCCAGAGTGAACTCCAGAGTCTCATTCAGATCACGCAGGCCGTCTTGCTCCAGGCTGCTCAGATCCACCTCGACTGGTCCCAGCTCGGACGAGAACAAACCGTCTCCCTCCGTCAGCAGTTGATTGGTCGAGATGTTGATGAGCAGCTCATCTGGGCTGATTCTGCCATCCAGCAGGACCCTCCAGATGAGGTTTGGGGAATCTGGCCCTCCATCCAGGGAACCAACATCAGGGTCAGGTCTCACAGTGCTACCTGGATGGCTGCTGTTTCCTTCAGGTAGAAAGAAAGAGAGCAAAATTAATGTACCACTCTATGTAATGCAAACCAACAAGTTCACGTGTTTGTGAATGTTAGTCTTTTATGAGGGGTTTAAATAACATTAGGAAGGAGGATTAATAGTCTTTGATTCCTTCAGAATTTTTTACATTTCTCGATAAAAAAACGACTCAAACATCAACAGATTTTCACATAAGTCCTGAAAATTGACAATGTGCATATTTGTGACTTGTAAAAGTATGTGAACCACTGTTTTCAGTATCTGGTGTGACCCCCTTGTGCAGCAATAACAGCAACTAAATGTTCAGTTGTCTACAGCAGCTTGGAGGAATTTTAGCCCATTCCTCAGTACAGAATCACTTCATGTCTGAGCACACCATGATTGTTCAGTGTTCTGCTGATGGTGGATTCATGAACATTAACATTAGTCAAGGCGACTCCTGAAAACTCTCGGAGTAACAGGCCACAGGGCTTATTGTAATGTTTCCTACATGTATGTCTGACAGTGCTGTATGCGATGGAGATATCAATTTCCCTGCGGGAACCTCCCAAAGGGATCAATAAAGTCTGTCTGTCTGTCTGTCTGTCTGTCTGTCTGTCTGTCTGTCTATCTATCTATCTATCTATCTATCTATCTATCTATCTATCTATCTATCTATCTATCTATCT
>JASGAT010397702.1:6138-16158 GCA_030220025.1 Chelon auratus | reverse complement strand
GTTAGGGGCCTTGTCACTGCAGGGCCATTGTTCGGGCCCCATTCACCGCACAGTCATTTACACTTTCATTGGCAGCTATTTAGTCCTCATAAAAAGTTCAACATGCCAATTTGTGAGCCCCCGCTCAGCCGAGGAGAAGTGTGGAATTGGCTCGGGAGAGCAGTCGCTTTAAAAGTCAATTAATTGTTCCCGCTCTCCTGGGAGGGGCCGAAGGGGAGGTTCCCAAGGCTTTTTGGGGGGCCTCACATCTGTCCATTCGTCTTCTTGCCGCGATGCAAGGGCCGAACAGCTCAAAAGAAACTCCGCATTCAGGCCGGTTCAGGCCGTCTAAGAATATTCTGTGTTTCATTTTATGAGGCTATCCCATTATCATGACAATCTGATTAGCGGGTGAAAGATTTGATGAAGAAGGACATTGGACAAGTTTGTAGGACACCAACATTAAGTCCCAGATATTATGGTGCATAGGATGAGGGGGTGTAGATTCATTAAAGCGGTTTCAAAGCCGGTCGATTAAAAAGAGACCAGAATTTGAATTTCAGTCTTTGGATATTGTCCGTGAGCTCAGTTAAACACGGCTTATGAACTGATTATAATAGCTGTGAAATTTGATATATACCTTGATAAATGTTATTGTTACTGTTGCCCATAAAGTTGGAATAATTTTGTTTTCAGAGACATTCCTTTATTTATTTACACATCAGTTGTATGCCTGGAAGAGACTGACCAATGAATTTTCGATCAAAACAATAAAATAAATGTGGTCTTTCTGATGAAACAGTGTGACAGAGACATAGAGGTTTATTTGATTTGTGTGTGAGGGGAAAAAGTATGATCACCACAAGGTATTTCTTCAACCCATCGAATGCATTTTTTTCTATTACATTTAATTCAAGTGTTGTGTTGCAACACGCACAGATAGAAAGTCTTTTTAAAAGACCTTTTAAAAGTTTAAAAAGCAGAGATATCAGAGACTAAACGTGACTTTGTTCACTAGGACAGACTGGCGATGATGGAGTCTTCCCTCCCGCCTTAGTTCAGCTTTCACGGAGAGCCAGCCAAGTGAACAACAGTTGATGTGGGGAGAGGCACAAAAAAAAAGAGAGCAGCAACCCAACCCCTCCTTCGTCTCCCAGGACTGAGGGCAGAGATGGGAGAGAGACAAAGGACTGTGCTCTCTGAGCTTCAGTGCAGGAGGCCCTGCTGTTTGGCCCTGCTGTTTGGCCCTGCTCCTCTACTCTAAATTTGTTTTTCACCAGCATTTTAGCAGCTCCGTCCCTGCTGGTGGCACTGGATGCCACCTCTGTGGCGCACAACAGCGTCCCAAGTATCCCACAGTGTCTTGGTAAACTGGTGGCAGCTGTCAGGACAGGGCGCTGCTTACAACAACACCCCTCGTCGCTCAGTCTAAGGGGAAGTCGCAGGAATTCTGACGAGCCGCCCGGGCGCTGCAGTACATAGACAGGAAGTCTTTGTATCGCGGGGCACACCCTAACCAGGCTTCCCCGAAGTGTTCTGACCCCGTGAAGAGAAACTCCCCGTCCCCGGGCTTCACGTGGCACTGCAGGAGCGTGCGGATGTGCCCGTGCCAGGACGGGGACGAGAGATGCGAGGGGCCCGCGCGTTCCTCGAACACGCCGCCCCGCTGCCAGTACACCCTCGCCGCCGACACCTCCACCAGCGATGTTTGTTGCTTAAAGTCGTGGGAGACATTCCTAATGTTGCCTCGAACCACTGGAAGAGCAAAGGAGATGAAGCATACATCAATGCACAACATGCATGAAACTGCCTCTGCTCTGCGGCCGCCAGCAAAGCACGGAAAGTCAAAGCACAGAAGTCCTTGAGATTCAGCAAAATCTAGACATCTATTTCAGTTCCTCTGCACTGTGAGATATTATTAACACGTAAATTATTTCTGTAGATGCAAGGAAAGCTCAGGAGAAGTCAGAAAGAATGTGAATGATGGGAACGGCATCAGATCTTGGCTCTGTAGAGGAGGATTGTTCACGTATGTACCCACCAAAGTCACTGTTGCAGACGGCCATGAGGAGTTCAGAGTCATTGCAGGGTCGGCATGAACCTGCGGATGGAGAAAATAACAAAGTATTTTGAAATATCTGTCACATTTGTCTCATTTCATTCATGATCCAATGATTGATAGATTGGTGTCACTTCTCCTCCCAACCACGTCAGTGTCCTGAAATGCCCTTACCCACAGACCTGCCACATTCACCCCGTTCTCCTCACATCCCACACAAGAAACCATGGATTAGACGAAGGAATGCGTCTCCAGTGTTTGTCTTCCTTTAAGTGCCCGGTCCGCCGCTCTGCCTCCAGATCAAAAACCCCCCTCACTAGTCCTGACCCCATGTTTGACTCCTATTGTATCCACCTAATTGAACGACCCCGTGCCAATGCAGGGGACCGCAGGAGTCAAATACTCCGCCAGGCTGGCAATGCGGAAAAGATGAACCAGCAGCTGTCTATTATGAGCGCGGGGTGACATCACCACGTCGGGAGCGGCCCGCACACACAGATAAATGCTAACAAGCGGACACGGACAATAAGGAGGCATTTGCGGAATCTGCAAAGTATTTGCCGTCTCGATTCAAGCCTCTTGGCCCGGTGCCCTCCAGCCACCCCGCGGTCTCCTCTGGCCTCACTGCTTTGTCCCCTGATGGAAACCAGACAACCAGAGAAAACACAAGGCTGACCAGCAGCTGCCTGATCCAGTCTGCAGCTAAGGAGTCTGTAATTTAATAACCGCCATTTTTCGAAGCTAGGAATTACATCTGGTCGGCAAGTCTCGCACACTAACCGTGAGTCAGCAGTGGGAACGGCCTGCAAACATCAAGAGATACTGAAAAACACGCTCGCTTCCTGATAAGACAAGGATATGGTGCAAGCAATAAATCTGTCAGAGTTTGATATACACTCACCTGACAAAACATTATGTACACTGGAGAAAGTGCAGTCCTTTGTGACTGTTATGATGTGGAGTTTGTGTTGAAACAGGAGGATGCAGTTTGTGGTGATGTTAAACTGGATTTAATTAAACACAAAACTATTTCTGTGATTTAGTTTAGCCTACTGACTAAAGTAGGGTTGTCCAAATAACAGAAACATGTCTCGGTACAAGTTGAATCAACAGCTCTGTTAGTTATTTTAAACAAATGCTGAATACCATGACCTTCATGAAGTTAAGATTTGGTGCAGGGCTGGTATATTAAAATGCATTTGTTTACACTGGTATACCTAAGTAACTATTTTATTTACTAAAGCTAGATCAAATTGTAACCCCTAAGGTGCTGTGGTCCAATCTGTCAAATTTCAAAACTTGAAAAGTCCGGCTTATTAACAGAAATCAGATTAAAACAGTGAGCACACTTGGAGCAGAGGACAGTCACGCAAGGCACCCAGCAGTTTGGGGGACAATTAGTGGTGGAAAGAACATCTGCTTTACTGTTAAAGAGAGGTTTGAAATACTGCTTTTTCCTGAGCGATTACATTTTATGCTCTGTACTTATACTCCTACTGGGTTTCAGGGAAATACTGGCCACTTTCTCCTGCTATATTTCTCTGAACACTTTTCGGTTTGCCTCAAAATACCACAGATGTGAAGTCTCTTGGCCTCTTGGATCAGTGCGATGCTGTGGCACCAAAGAGGTGATTTCTCCACCAAAGAGGCACAAAGTTTGATTTCATGTTTCAGTTCCCTAATACAAAATAAGAACTGTTGCAATTAAAGTACTTTATTACTCCTTATAGCCTATATTTTTGCACTACTTGAATGTAATACTTGAGCTACTTATAAATGGGAGTTATGCTTATAAATGATAAAGATTCGGAAAACAATACACGTGGAATGCAAATAAATAAATCCTTTTGCCATAAATACTACTAACCTCCTAATAAAGGCCATTTTGGCAGAGTAGCACTAAATGTATAAAGTTAGGGTTCATCTTTATGTTCACGAAGGTCGCACCCATACTACTCACCCAGGTTGGGCGCAGCATCACTCCTGTTACCCAGCAGCTCATATCTGAAGCCCATCGTGCGTCTGCTCCATGGTCTGTCGCTCTGCAGGCTGGCCTGGAGGTAGAGGGCCGGCCAGTGCGGTCCATCTGCGCGGAAACAGAACACCTGCCGCTCGGCCTGCCCGCCGTCCGTCACCAGCAGCTCCAGCTCCCCGGCCCGCTCTACGAACACGCTGACTCCACCGAAGGAGGGGTACGGTTTGATGCAGACGGTGCTGCGTCGGGCGGAGAACAGATTGGGCTCGAGGACCACCCTGAGGGCCTGGCCCGGGTAAACCCACCTCACAGAGCCCTCTGTGCAACGCAGCCGAACCTGAAGAACAATCCTGGAGTCCACGGCCGCTGCAAAACCGCTTTAACCGAGGGGGGGGGGACATCGATTAATTGATAGGACAGTGTTTGCGGTAATTCATATTAGATTACTGCATTTTAAAGAATGGATAGCACTTTATCAGAGCTTAATAGGTTATTTGCCAATGTTTATATTAACAAAACAGTCACATAACTAATTCTAGGTTGAATAAAAATAAATAAATTGGGCTATAATCGATCAAAACAAAAAGTTTAACAATCTAGTAATAAATACTGACCGGTTTCCGGAGTTTAAAACAACGACAAGGCATCACATCCACCCTTATTTATGTCTTTTTTTTGGGAAAGATGCGATCAGTATCAGGCTAGAACCTATCACAAGTCAGGTTGTATTATTTTTAATCGATTTTAACCGATCTACGAAATAGGAAATTATTTACTCTGACGTTTTTCTATAGTCACAACCCCATCCTTCATTTCAAATTGATTCTTTGCCCTTCAGGAAGTTGTCCACATCATCTCTACTGAAGAAAAAAAAAAAACGTCTTACCTCCCAGTCCAGTTGCACAGATCAGCTGCACAGTGGCGTAACCGAAGAGCCAGAAAACACATCGAAATGATCACATTTGGCAACATCTCACCCACGCGAATACGAAAATCTCAAAAGAAGCTGGTGGCAGTGCATGACTACAGAGGTTGTCTGTGAGTGTGTACCAGAGTACAAGTGATCTGCTGCAGCCCGGCACCGTGGCTGAACCTTCTCTGGGGTAAGGGCCGAGCTGCTCTCTCTCTCTCTCTCTCTCTCTCTGTCTCTCGGGTACACACACACACACACACACACACACTTTCTCAAGCTCTAATTAGGAATGATCCAGTTGCTGAGGACTGTCGGCCTCTGCAGGTCTTTGTCTTTGCTGTCTGAAGAGACAATCAGCTTGAAAGCTCTCAGCCATCTGTTAATATGAGTGCGTCTTTACGCAACAGCAGTTCATTTACTTACAAAGACTGTCCGGGGTATATTATTCTACATTAACTTGAGTTCTTGAATTATACTTGGCATTTAAAAGCCCATAATTTGATGCTCTCAAAAATATCTCAAAATTATGTTTGTTTTCCTTTACAAAAATGTAGAGCAACTTATCTCAGTTTGGGCATGGGGTAATTCTAGAAATAGGCCAACTAAAAGAAGGAACAAATACAAAAGTAAAAAAAAAAGTAATATGTGTTTTTGTACATGAGCTTCATCTAGTGGTGGGAAGATGCATAGTCCCCTCACATCTGGAGGGCAAAATGTAGTCTGCTGCAGGCCGTAAGGAACAGCAAGAGGCAGGCTGCAACTCAGCGACCTTTAATATTGTTCATGAGTACGAAGGAAGAATAGGTTACTTGTTTCATTAATGATTAAACCACCAGGGATGAGCAGTTTCGCTTAAATGTAACCCTCGGGGTCATTGTGTAAAAAATGTATTTGGCACACTTTCAAGGTCTTGGCGGTGGCGACATCTTGTGGAGGTAAACTCCATGGACCGTGACAGTTCCCTGCGAGGGCGGGTGGTTGATTCTATCGAGGTGGGTTCAATAAGGCCCTGGGGGAACGGGCTGGGGTCTGTGATGGGTACGTAGTTGAGGAAGTTATGGAGAATACGACCAGATGCCGCCTCAAATGCTGGAGAGGGATTTGCTACTCACTCGAAAAGTTCGATCTCAAAAAACATTTGAGATGAACGCTGTGGTTGGATTCAGTTAGATTTTTTTCTTTCATATAGAAAACGCGATACATTTGTATTTTCCACCTTCAAATTAGAGAGCTAAAAACCAGACGGAGTAATTTTTTTTAGATCGCGTCCCAGAGAGACGAAAGCGATAGAGAGAGACGATAGAGAAAGCAAAGCCAAATGAAGGGAGGCCTGTTATTGGCGCAGTGCAAAATATGCCGTTGGCCTGAGGTGATATATGTCATTAAAAATCCACCATCCAAAAATCCACTTCTCTACATGCTCTTAACCCAAAGCCGCCTTCTAAAAAATACAATTAGATGCATTTTAAAAAATAAATGAATTAATAAAAAGACCCGAGGTCACGGTTTCTCTGGCTCCTACAGATTCTATCCGCAGACCTGCAGTCAAAATTCTCACTAGTGATATAAAGTAACCACAAGAATATACTTCATAATTGCGGTCTAATAATTATTATAATGATAAATGATAAACTGCTAAAACTAACCCACGCTCCTGGCTGTCAGCTTCAAGGCCCAACTCGACCTCTAGAGCCTCTCCCCGCTGAACTACGTGGCCGTGGAGAGGACGATCAGGAACACAGAGAGGAGGCTTCCACGTTTTAAATTCAAATCAGGTTTACTACAGCTTCACATTTGATTAGACATTTTAATAAAATATCTCCCAACTATTTAACTTACGGCTTTAAAGTGATGAAATTCAAACAAAGTCAAATAAATTCAAGGCTGTTTTCCCCCCAGGCCTTCATTCACGGTTTGAACTGAACCAGCGGGGTCAGGGAAACACTGAACTCCCTTAATAATATATTTATATATATATTGATTTATGACATATCCATACAATGTTTATGGATAAAGATGTTTTATCTCCAGGATGATGATCTCGTCGTCCCTTTACTTGCTTTCAGAGCGATTTAATGCAGACTAAAAACCCCAGTAAAGACTCGTAAACCATTTTTTTTAAAGTGACCCTTGCTGAGAAACAACAAGATTTTTTATTTTTTTTAATAATAAGCATTTTAAGATTGGGAGTTTGAATTCGATGCAAAAATTGAAACGAATGCAAAATAAGTTCTCTAGTTTCTACCAAGTCAAAGTTGTGTTTTTTTTTGTTTTTTGTTTTTGTGGATTTTTCTATCTTGTTTTCTGAAAAGATCCCCAGACATTTATGTGGACGAATTCATATACTCTCTATATATTTAAACTGACAAAAAAAAAAGTCTAATTTAACTCACGTGAAGTTGTGGTTAACAGAAGAAGAAGGAACTGTATCACATCTCATTTTCACTTCGCCATAATTAACCCGAAACGACCGTAAGTGTGGAGCAGTGTTTGTGTCCTTTTAAGGATCTGTTTTACAAAGTTTATTAAACGTTAATATGCAAAGACAATGAGGCGTTTCCACGGGGAGTGCAAAAATAGCAACAACAACAACAACAACAAAACTATTTAGACTTCCAATATCGCTTTCGTTTTAATTCTCTCAGCAGCGTATTAAATATTTGCATGTACACGTTTGAAAGTTACATAGAAAAATATAGTATTACAGTAGGTTTCTTTGTTAGTAGCATGTTAGAACAGTTACTTCGGCCACGAAACGCATCAAATACTCATCTTTTATCTCTGAAAAAGCCTTTGTCCGTGCTGCTCTCTCTAATGGTGACGGTCAAGAAGTTCATGGTGACATCGGTCACGGTGACAGTGTCCAAGTTGGAGAAGCAAGGGGTCCAAGAGGGCCGCGAAGACGATTCTTGGATGGACTCTGCGGAGATGGCGGCGGACTCTTCCCAGGGCGTACGGCTCGGGTGCTCTCTCATCTTGCACGGCTGGGAAATTGGCACCCTGCTCAAACAAATAGTCCTGTGCCCACCTTGGTCGTTTTTAAGACTATCTGGACTGAACGCGCGGCTGTAGGATAAGCTGGTCCCTCCCACGTGTCTCTGCTCGCTGCTGGATTTGGGTGTTATCGTGGTCTCCTCCTGGAACCTCTTGGTCAGCTGGAGGAGGCTGTGGTCCGACGTCTCTCCGTGATGATGCAGGCGCCGGGACAATTTGGACACGCCGTGAGACATCGGCTCCTCCAGCGACCTACTCCGTTTGACGCTGGGCTCTGCCGAGGTGCTGCCATCATCTTTATCATAATGCAAATGCAGCTTCGGTTTGCGTCCCCTCTTTTTGGGAAAGCGCGATTCTTGGACCGTCAGAGAGGCAGGTGGCGTGGGTCTGGGCCTCCTCTCGGGCTCCGGGGGTCGCAGGTGGACACTTTCCCCTCTGTTGACCGTGCTCGGAGGAAAGATTGTGGGAACCACCGTGCGTAAACCCTCCCGGGCCCTCGGCGTTATGACAGGCTCCGGGATGGGATAGGTAACATGAATACCTCTGGGAGCCTCTCTTCTCAGTTCATACGTCTTTTCTTTGGCTTTGGCCTGAAGACAGAGGGAATAAAGGTTATGAGTTTTTCCAGAGATAAAAAAAAAAAAAAAGTGAAGTCTCTTGAGGAAATTTAAAGGTTTAAGAGAAGCAACTGGACCTCGTCAAGGCCTCGTCCTTAAGTTGCTTTGTTTTTTAAGGACTGCAGGGTCATGAGAAAGAAAATGAACAATATACACAATGATTTTCTATTATAGATCATGGGCTCTTCTATCAAATAAACTCAATGACAGATTTTCTTTCTGAACCACAAAACGACGGGTTCAAAATTCAACTTTCAATCTTTCAAATCACTGAAATTATTTTTTTTTTTTCCCCTGTCCATTCCATTTATGAAGATCCCCAGTAAGGCGTAATAGGTGTCGACATGGAAAGATTCACCCACCTTTAGGAGAAAAGTCTCGGGTTTGGGTCCCCTCTTTTTCGGTCCGAACATCTCCCTTTCTCGCTCCCTAATGAATGGAAATTAAAGAAGGAACCATCACAACGCATTAACTAATTATTTCTTGTTAAGCCAACAACTCAATCGGAAAAAATAATTTTTCACATGTGGGCCAAACTCTGAAAATAGGGCGAGATTTAACCACTTTCCATCGGATTTTCTAAGTTAAAGGAAAATGAAAATGAGGACGAATAAAGAAGACAACTTGCTTGTGACAGGAGAACCACTTCACATCTTGCAGCCATTTGAAGTAAACACAAAAAAAGAAGCCACATCTTACTCTGACGTTTTGTTCTCACTTCCGTTTAGAAAACTTTTAAAGATTGAACCTGAGATAAGTTGACACATTCGAATGGGTATTTTCGTGGCGCACAAATTCGGTGCCGTCTCACTCCTGCAGAGAGGCCTACTGCTGCGCTGTCAAACCCTCACCTCTCCTCGAAGGCGGCGAAGAGACGTGCATCCAGAATGTTTTCCTCCGGCTCCCAAGTGCTGTACCTGCGTCAACGACAACCGAGAGTAAAGCTGTTGGCGCCGTGCATTGAAATGATCGCGTGTCAAAGCGGAGTGCGATACTTTTATATATATATATATATATTTTATCTCAAACCAATCTCTCTGCTTGAGCTGCAATTACAGACTACGTAGCGGACAGTGACGCATGGTGAACTCAGCCATTGCTAACGCTGTAGCGTGGACTTAAAAACATCCCACAGGGCTTGGGCTCGGTCATTTTCAACACCTGGCCGCTCCTCACAAGCCAGCAGAGGCACAGCAAACTGCGCCACAGTACAAACAGCACATTGAAGCGTTAAAAAATAAGCGTTCCTCAAGCCGAGGACCGAGGGAGTTGGTGCATTTGTGCGAGCGGCCAGGATGGAGCGCTGTCCTTCACAGCCTCGCTTATTATATACTCACTTCTGAGACCAGCCCTTCCATTTCACGAGATATTCCCAGCGACCCTGCAAAACAGATCGGTAACAGATTCAGATTATCAGCCTCTCGGTTTAGGCACAAACACAGGTTTGCGTAATAAGTGTAGAGACACAGCCTGTTGGCGAAAA
>JASGAT010397701.1:0-24687 GCA_030220025.1 Chelon auratus | reverse complement strand
CTGTAAAGTCTCTCAAATGTTAAGTTTTTCTTTATTTTAGAGACAAAGCTCAGATTAGAACTGGACCCTGGAAGCTTCCATCCAGGAATGTCACTGCTGAGAAAGAAAACTCCCTGATGATAAAGGAAACAAAGACACTGGGAGTTATTGAGGAAATAATATTCATTTCCTGAGTGAATATTTGTTTAGATTTATTCTTGTTTAGTGAGTTACCAGCTCCAAGGACAGAATCTTTTAAAAGGACGTTGATGTGAGGTCTGACCCTGCAGGTCTCTGTGACATTACTGTTGTAAGGCCATGCTTTTCAGATCTGCACAACAAACTTCATTAAAATAAATTCAACATGTGAGTGGCGATAGAAGACAGATTCCCAAATACTTGCTGTATGGCCACGAGGACAAACTGTCCTAATTCCAAATATACAGCATTGTGTTTGTTCACAGTAGAAAAAGTCATAAACTGATCCATTCGACAAGCGACACAAAACCACAAAGCAATGACTGCTGCAAAGAGGAAGTTTGTGGCTGATGAGACATTTCAGTGCAGTGGCAGCACTCCAAAAAAAATAAAAATAAGGAACCTAGAAGAATTTATCGTACATGAAGCAAAATACTGGAGAAAATCGGCTGCTCGGATGAGGACGCCCCAACCTTCTGGACACTGGCGTAAATAAATCCTTCCAGGAAACAGTTGTAGTCTCTGAAAGTTTTTGTTTTTGTTTTTTGTCATTTTAGGGAACTAAATTATAAAATGCAGCATTTAGGGAAGTAAAACTTGTTTGAGGAAGTGCGTCAAAAACAAAAACAAAAAAACCCAAAAAAACAGTAAAATATGCAAAAGCACTTTCTGAACTAACTTATTGTAAGTTTGGCTATGAACATATCCTTCTAACATAGGCCAGTTCATTAGGTACACTAGTGAACTCAGTCTAATCTAAAAAATGTTGAGTTGACATAGAAACACCATCTGAATGGTGGTAATTCAACAGGATGATCAGTGTGGAGGATGTAGTTTGTGGTGCTGTTAAACCGGACTGACTTGGGGAGATGATACACATTTTGGAACAAGCTATGATTCGATAGTTCTACAAACGGCCTCCACAATGAGAACACAGTTAAATCAACAGCTCTCTTAGTCATTAGAAAGTAATGCTGAATACCAGAACCTTAATGAACACTATTTAGAGCAAGCATTTGAAATACATTCATTGGTGTACCTAATGATCTGGCCAGTGAGTGTATATAGGTTGTCGGTTTGTCTTAAAACGTGTAAATAATACACAGGGCTTTGGTATAAAGAAGGAACCGATAGAAACTTCTCTCTAAAAGTAAAAATAAGAGTACCTTAAATAGAGCCTTGCGGAACTCCAAGAAACTTTCAACGTTTCAGCCTTCAAACACTTTACCGCATCATCAGTTTATAGGTTGATTTTCAGGTAGAGGTATTTTTTGGCCAGTGAGTGTATGAAGGTTGTTGATTTGTCGTAGATCATGTAAAAATACACAGGTGTTTGGTTTAAGAAAGGAAATGGCAAAAAATCAGTCTACATAATATTAAAGGTAAAACTAAGAGGACCTTAAATAGAGCCATGTGGAACTCCAACACAAGATTTACTGCTCGACTGTTGTATTAGAATGCATTACCTATCAGAGAACAAACAGGTGGGACAGTGTGTATGTCAGATTATAAAAACAAGAGCACCAAGCTACTTGGAACGTATGTCAGACTTTCAAAATAAAACCTGATGGACTCGTCATTTGGGTTAATCTGGTAAATAAAAGCTGATGAAGAGGCTCTATAGAAACCATTAACAAGTGGTTTGACTCCTTAACAACACGCATCAAGAGAAACTTTATAACACAGCAATGGCAATGTGCTTAGTTCTTAAGGGGCCCCCATCCGTATGTTGAATTTTCAAAATAAAAGCCACAACTACTTACAGAAATAAAACCTCCTAAATGTTTAAAAGTAGCTCAAAAAAGATTCTCAGATATGCTGGATGTTCAAAGTAAATCATCCTTCCACTTGTCTGGAGGAGTTTAATGCACTGGTATACCTAATAATTTGGCCAGAGAGAGTAACTGAGGATATGTGGGGTTAGAGTCCAGTTGGCTGCTGCTGCTCGGTGCTTCATGCAGATCCTGGGTTGGGGCCAACTGTGCAAAAGGAAACACTCTGCATGATCCCACTGCTCTGGTGTTTAATGGATGTTTAATGACGCCTTTCTATTGGCGTATGTGAGTGAGCCTGAAAACCTGAAACACAGCAGGAAGCTTCTGAGGAGTTAAAGCACTCGTGGCCGAAGACTGAAAACACACAACGTCATGCTACGGCTACAGATCTGAAAGTCGAATCTGGAGCCAAGGAAAACACGTTTATAATAAACGCAGAGGTCGACATTTCACCACCAGTACAACAAAACAGGCAGAACACAGAGAGAAAGGGATGAAAGTATCAGTGAAAACTTTATCACCGACAAAATGGAGAAGGATTCCTTTCCTTCCAATAATGAAACACAACGTGTCTTTGTTTAACAGCTTCTGAGCTCATTTCTCTGAGTTTTAAAAAGTTCCATCTGTTAATTTTCTCTTTTTATTTCCGGTCTGAACTCCTGAGGGTGAGCTGGGAGCGTTAAGACAACAGTGGACAAAACTGTTTCAGCTCGGTGGTTTCATGTTCCTGCTCTCTGATTGGCCGGAGCATCGGACGTCCTGAAAGTCCCAGGATGTAGGGAAACGGTCCTAGAGGGAAAGGGATGGATGTTCTTAAAGGGACGGTGTTTGTTTTTAGAGAAAAGACTCTGACCAGAGGAGCAGCTTCAACAGGCAGCTGTCAAGGGCCCCAGGCCAATAGGGGCCCCCGCCCCAAGGTCTGGAAAAAATTAAACCACAGCAGTGGTTTAAATGAGCTATGTTTTCAATGACGTCAGGGGACCTCCCTGATCGGCCCCTAAACTTTGAGTTACAGCAGTGGCAATGAACTAAGTTTTAAATGTGACAATAATTCAAAATGAAAAGAAGTGAAAAATGAAATACAACTGTTGTTCAGAGACTGAGGAGAGTTTCTAACCTCTTTCTCAGCTAACCACATGTTCATGTGTCTAAACTTACTTTAGACTCATCTCCACGACAGATCAGAGCCCACTTCACACCTCTGTGGTGAAACGTTGAGGTGTGAAGTGCATATATGCAGCGATAAACATGGTCCGCTGTGAATGACTCAGAAACGTCCCCTGAACGTTGGCATTTGAGAAACCGCTGGCTAAAATTAAAATAAATTTTTCTGATGCAGCTGGTTTCGTTTCGGGGTGTGAAGTTTTTGAACGAGGTGGAAACCAAAGAGGCCTCAGAGGTGAGGCTGGTTTTAGCGTCAGTGTTGCTTACTTGTATGGGGAAGACAATTCTTACAGATCCAAACAGAAGACATGTTTGTTTTTATTTGTTAATGGTTTTAGTTTTGCCTGTGTCCTCTGCAAACGTAGCCTGGATGTCAGATCAACTCCTCCAGCCGGGGCTTTACGTGGTGATAATGAGTAATAGTACTCATGTCATCTGAGCGCCTTAGTTGACTTAGTTATCTTTAAGAAACTACAGTTAGCTTGTTTAGGCTAATGTAGCAGTTAATTGTTGCTTCTTTCTTGGGATACTGTTAGCTTATTTAGGCCAATATAACGCTAACGTCATCTTGTTTAGGCTAATGTCAGATTGTTTGTGCTAACATAACTCACATCATCTTGTTATTTTTTATGCTAATGAAACAGCTAATGTTAATCCTGTTTTAGCATCTGTAGCTGCTAATGAATGCTCGGGTATAGTGGGAAAAGTTGTTCTGGAGTCTCTCTATTGGGACCTGATTCTGCTCTGCTGGGCCAATCAGACCATGTGGGCGGGGCTTTATGTGGTGATAATGAGTAATAGTAGTCATACATGTCACCTGAGCGCTGTGGAGTCGGCTTAGTTATCTTTATGAAACTGCTGTTAGCTTGTTTAGGCCAATATAAGGCTAACATTATCTTGTTTAGGCTAATTAAATGGCTAACTGGCTTGTTCAGGCTAACATAGCCGCTAACGTCATCTTGTTTAGGCTAATGTCAGATTGTTTGTGCTAACATAACGACTCACATCATCTTTTTATTTTTCATGCTAATGAAACAGCTAATGTTATCCTGTTTTAGCATCAGTAGCTGCTAATGAATGCTCAGGTATAGTGGTGAAAAGTTCTGGAGTCTCTATATTGGGAACTGATTCAGATCGTGTGGGCGGGGCTTAACGTGGTAATGGACAGATTGGTTGGAGGACTATCCAGTTTTTTTTTTCTCTTTATCAGTTGAAACTCGTCTCATAACATAACAGAAACACACGCTTGTTTCTCATCAAGACAACAAAAGGTAAAAGCAACACGAGTCTAAATGAAGACGAGAAGAAGACTAGTTTTGGTTTCTTCATTACTGGATTTTTGTGGCTTCAGTGCTTCATTGGAATCATTGTTAAACTTGTTTGGTGTTTTGTGTGCATACCTTTTTTTCTGTTTTTAAAAACTCCAGAGGAGAGCGGGGCTGTACCTGTTCTGCTTTCACATTTTATAAAGGTTCAGTTTTCCTGAGGAACTGATGGAGAAAAAACACAATAGTGATATATATATATATTTTTTTTATATAACTCCTTATTGGAACCACATTATGAATAGAAATAAATATTTTTTGAAAACTCTGTGATCAGTGATCGGAGCAGAAATAGTCTCAGATCTTCACGCTGCAGCGAATCACAGACGGAGAACTTGAACTCCTCCTTGAAAAACAAAGTTTCACTCTTTCTACCAGAAGTGTCGATCGTGGTCTGGGCCTACTGACGGATCGCTGCCACCTCATCTCTTATAGCTCCAGTTCCAGTTAGTTTTAATGTCTGTTCTCGTCCTTTGAAGAGAAAGAGGGGCCTCCTCATCCTGACTCCAGACTCGTTCTCCGTCCTTTGGTTCAGGTCGGGGTTAGAGGGCGGGACGTGCAGGGTCCTGGTGTGAACGCTCCTCTACTGACTGTGGAAGTCTTCATGTCTCAGGATCTTGTAAAGAACCCAGTAGAAGATGTTGAAGAAGAGGAAGGCCAGAGGGAAGCCGGCCCTCGACACCGTGTCGATCTTCTTAGCTCGGTCGATGAACAACTTCCTCATCTCCTCTGTGCTTTTACCCCCGCCGCCGCCCGTTGTTGACGCCGCTGCCGCCCCAGGTGGATTCTGGGTCGTGTTAGTGGCGGTGTTCGGTGCGGTGACAGTGTTGTTGGTGCTGGCCTTGGAGTCCTTGGTGTTGCTGGGAGTGGAGGTCGGCCTGCTCTCGTGGACTTCCCCTTCCTGTTGGAGGAAGATGAGGAGGAAGAGGAGGAAGAGGATAAAGAAGAGGAAGAGGAAGAGAAGCAAGAGGAGGAGGAAGACAAGGAGGAGGAAGAGGAAGAAGAGAAGGAAGAGGATAAAGATAGGAAGAGGGAGGAGGAGCAAGAGGAAGTGGAAGAGGAAGAGGAGGAAGATTAGGAAGTGCAGGAAGAGGAATGAGGAAGAGGAAGAGGAGTCAGTGGATGAGGAAGAGGAGGGAATACAGAAGAAGTAGAGGAGGAGGAGGAAGAGGAAGGAGAAAGGCAATGAGTAGGAAGAGGAGAAGGAAGAAGAGTGAGAGAAGAGAAAGAGGAACAAGGGAAGGAAGGTGAGGAAGAAAAGGAAGAGGAAGGAGGAAAAGGAAGAGGAGGAAGAATATGGAAGAGGTAGAAGAGGAGGAGGAAAAAGCAAGAAGAGGAGGAAGACAAGGCGTAAAAAGAGGAAGAATAGAAGGAAGATGGGCAAGAGGAGGAAGAAGAAGTAGGTAGAAGAAGAAGGAAGGGGTAGATGAGGAGGAGGAAGAGGAAGAAGGGGGGTGCATGAAGAGGTGGAAGAGCAGGAGAACAAAGAAGGAGGAAGAGGAGGAGGAGGAGGAAAAAACGTAGGAGGAGGAAGAGGACAGACAGGAGTAAGAGGAAGAAGAGGATGAGGAGGGATAGGAGGAAGAAGAGGAGGAAGAGTAATTATCCGGGTGTTTTTGCCGCCATCTTGTAATCAGCTGATTGGACGAGGACAGCTGGATGAACGCTGTGGTTTCCTGTTGTCAGGTCTCAATAATCATGCTGATGGACTGAGAGACAAACGGATGGAGACAGGTGATGCAGGTGAGACATGCCCAGAGAGAAGCCTTTACCCTGTGATTGGTGGCGTAGACGTTGCTCATAGATCCGTACTCGGGCTCTGAGGGTTTGAGGCCGTTGCTGGTGTTAACGCGACGGAGGGAAGCGGCGAGCTCCTCGGGATCAACGGCACCTCCGCCGCTCTACCGGCCGACAGCATGCACACCAGTGAACACACAACAGGGAGACGCCCAAAGAAAGGACGAGACAAAAAACACAAAGATGTGTCCAAAGACGGGGTCACCCTTCATTCAGTCAACAGCACCGTTCACTTACCACATTAAAAAGGATCGTTCTGATTGGTCCATGCATTTTTATCTTTCTGGTATTTCAAGTTTGTTTTTAAAACTATAAACGGAAACTGGAGAAACTATTCAAACTATTCAAACTAAAACTTGTTTTTCATTTCTTTTATTCTGTAGTCTAAAAAAAAGGAGTTAATATTCTATATGACTATAGAAATTAATTAAAAACTAGTCGTATTCTCCTTGCGTGCAGCAGGAAGTAGTCTCCATGGTGACCACTGGTCCAGGAAGTAGTCTCCATGGTTAATACTGGTCCAGGAAGTAATCACCATAGTGAACACCGGTCCAGGTCTCTCTGGTCCAAGAAGTAGTCTCCATGGTGATCACCGGTCCAGGGCTCTCTGATCCAAGAAGTAGTCTCCATGGTGACTACTGGCCCAGGTCTCTCTGGTCCAGGTAGTAGTCTCCATGGTGACCACCAGTCCAGGTCTCTCTGGTCCAGGAAGTAGTCTCCATGGTGACCACCGGTCCAGAGCTCTCTGGTCCAGGAAGTAGTCTCCATGGCGACCATCGGCCCAGGTCTCTCTGGTCCAGGAAGTAGTCTCCATGGTGACCACTGGTCCAGGTCTCTCTGGTCCAGGTAGTAGTCTCCATGGTGACCACTGGTCCAGATCTCTCTGGTCCAGGTATGGATCATGTTCAGCTTCTCCAGATTCACAAGACAAACTCGCAGTCATGTCCGTGCTCCATTTTTTTCTAAATCACTGACCGATGGAAGCAACTTCTTCTTCTCCCTCATCTTCTTTTTCTTTTTCACCTACAAATACTTCTGCTCAAGTGACAGATTTTTCTTTTAGTTATTTCTTTTACATGTAAATGTACTTTTTTTTTAGTTTTGCTTTTAACATTTCAACTCAAATAAACTAAAATTTATTTATTTATTTTTTTTACACTAAAAACAAACTTGAAATACCGAAAAAGTACACGGACCTTGCTTTAGTTTGTTTTCAGTTGGTCAGAGAGGAAACCGCTGGAACATGATAATAACGTGATGGATCAGCTGCATTTAAAGTTAAATGTTGGATCAGTTTATTCAGGTCTTTACGCCCAGAAATCAACCCCCGTGTCTCTTATGTGAAGTCAAATATGACGTTTTAATTATTTCGTTAAGCATGTGACTGACTCATTTAAAACATTTAGAAACGTGAAAACAGTGTGAACAGTTTAGGATTACTTCCTCCATATAAATTTGTTCCGGTACAGTCTGAAGAGATTCACCACACTGACACTAAACTCTTTTATGAGGAGAATGTGGATTTGCAGCGAGTTGACTGAACGCTGAGCAGATCCTGACCATGCACTGACAACAGGCTCATCCTCAGTTTGTTTGGATGACCTTCTGTCACAATCATGACTCCACACTGATGCAGCTGCAGCCATGCTGAAATCATGCACCGACACAGTAAAGACCTCGCACATGCACATTCAGGTGCTTCTTCCTGTCCTTGCTCACATATCTGGAAGGATCTATTTGACTTCCTGGTTTTCTACGCTGCAGTAACAGCACGCCGCCACCAGGTGGAAGGCTCCAACCAGGCATGAAACCGGACCGTGAGTGTCCCTGACCGTGGCGGTCGTTCTTTGTTTTTGGTACCTTGCTCTTGCTCTTGTGGCTCCGCCTGAATCTCAGCAGCTCTTTGTGTTGCCTCGACACGAAGTTGACAGCAGCGTACTCCAGCAGGGCCGAGAAGACGAAGAGGAGACACACAGCCATCCAGATGTCGATCGCCTTGACATAAGACACCTGGAAAGACAAACTCTCATTCAGATAGGTGTTCATCTGTCATTTCCTTCCTGTTAGAGATGTAAACACTGCTATGCTAGCTATGTGAACTACTGCTAACTATGTTGATAACTATGTGATTAAAGTTTGCCAGTCCTGGGGGGCCCCTTCGGGAGGTCCCCTACTGTCATTGAAAACTTAGCACATTGCCACTGCTGTAGTTTAAAGTTTATCAGGTGGGGGCCCCTTAGGGAGGTCCCCTACTGTCATTGAAAACTCAGCACATTGCCACTGCTGTAGTTTAAAGTTTATCAGGTGGGGGACCATTAGGGAGGTCTCCTACTGTCATTGAAAACTTAGCACATTGCCACTGCTGTAGTTTAAAGTTTGTCAGTCCTTGGGGGCCCCTTAGGGAGGTCCCCCACTCTCACTGAAAACACAATTTCTAAATCCAATAAGGGTTTCCGATAAAACAATTACCATTTCTTTACCCTATGTATTCCAAAAGCTTCACAGAACCCTGAACAGTGGCATAAAGCAAACAGGAAGAGCCTTGGGCAGCTCGTGTGGGGGACCCATCTGCTTGAGGCCGGCCGAGCAGCTCTGAGCAGTAAACATCCTTCAGGCTCCAGAGAGCCGTGAGATCAGCACCGCCACAGATGCTCCGTTGGTTTCTTCCAACAATAACTGCAGATTTAATTTCAGCGTTGCAGCTGCGACCCTCGACAAGCTCGCCCGTGACTGCGGTGTCGAGTAGACGTGACCTCATTTCCTTCATGAAATAATGACTTATTCAGACACGTGTAACATGCCGGAGTGCAAAGCTCTGTTTAGTGCCAGGAACACGAGAAACCTCCTAACCTGTGAAGAGCCTTGGTCAAACGGCCGAGAGAGACGAGTATGTTCGTCAGGGTTACGCAACGACTCCATGTCTGATTGTTTGTCATGCATACCAGATACCAGAGCGGGACGGGGGGGCTCTTCTTCACGCATGATGTGTGTAATCAACACATACTCCTGCTCGCTCATGCAAAACATCCGCTAACACGATGGAGGGAAAACAGGAGGCGGTCCAGGTCTCAGAGGACAGAATAAATCAAATCTGCTCCACACACCAGTCACTAAATACATGACTGTCTGCTCATAGCGGAGTATTACTCTGCTCATGTTTTATTTAGGATGTTCTGAAATAAAATGAATGAGTGCTTTTATTGTCTCTGCACGTCATCACACAACTAAACTGAGAATGAAGCTTCTTCCAATCAACGTTCACTCTTTGTCTCAGATGTCTATTTTTCTAGATTTCTCTACATTTTGTCTTTATTATTACAAAAACATCTCCCTATATTGCCTTTACTATATATTCTATGTGTCACAAGTGCAGGCATGGTGCAGAGGCAACAATCTCTGCACTGATGTGAAGAATACGAAAGAACTGCTCCTGGACTTCAGGCAAGTTGGTAGGATAACTGCAGTTGAGGTCATTGCCAGCTTTAAATATCTGGGACTGAACATCACCAAGGCTAAAGCGAGGGGTACCGGGTACCCCAGTCCTCGTTCTACAGGTGTGTGGTGAAGATCATTCTCACATCATGTGTCACTGTGTGGTAAGGAAACTGCTCGGTTGCAGACAGGTAACAGGAGACCAAGGAAGATCAAAGAACGTCAAGGACGTCCAGTGAAGACTAAATACGACCAAAGAAGACCAAATAACACAGAAGAACACCAGTGGAAGTCCAGAGCAGACCACAGGAAAACAAAGAAGATCAAAGAACACTAAGGAAGTCCAAGGCAGACCAAAGCTTTCAACGTCGTGACATCATGCTGGGAGAACATGTCTGCAGGAGTCAATGCAGCTTGAGCGTCATTAAACAGATGAAAATGTTCACTGATTTCTGATATTGATATTACTAAATGCACTACATCTGATGCATTAAAGGCCAATCTGTTTGTAGATCCAAGGTTACAAACAGGAACAGCCTGCAGCTACTGCAGCACGGAGCCCTGACGGCCACCAACAACAGCAGAGATGACAGGATGAGGAGAGCATTAGTGTTTACATGTGCATCACATTCGTGTGAATCAGGAAGTTCAAATCTGCTGACAGCAAGAAGAGGAAATAGATGAGTCACATTTAAAAGTGTTGTGAGGATAACATGTTTGGTATAATCTGTAAGGTTTAATATCTTTTACATGACAACAGAGTATTAACATGAATATTATAAATGACAAGCTAACAGTAGCCAATTATAGGATTAGTACAGGATTAGTTCTTCAAAAGATTTATGTGTTGACTATATTTAGAGTAGTCGATTAATCCTTTAGTTTACCTCTGAATGATAAACAGAGCTTCATCTCCACATAGAGAATCCAGAACCTTCATGCTGTGATGCTAACCATTGCTAAAGCCCAAAAGCCTAAACAAGCCAGCAGTAGCCTAACCAGCTAACATTAGCCTAAACGATCCAATGTTAGCCTAAACAAGCAAATGTCAACGTAACCAGCTTACATTAGCCCGAACTAGTCAATGTTATCCTCAACAGTTAACACTCCGAAACAATGGTAGCCTAAACCAGCTAGCTTAAACCTAAATCAGCTAATTTTAACTTAAACTACCCAACATTAGCCTGAACAATGTTAGCCTGGACCAGCTAACTTAAACACACACCAGCTAACAATAGCCTGAAAATGTCCAACATTAGCCTAAACCACCTAACATAAACCTAAACTAGCCAATGTTAGCTTAAAACAGCAGCTAACTTTAGCCTAAACCAGCTAATGTTGTCTGACAGGGTGAGACAGATACTGACCTTAGGCAGGGACGTCCTGGAGCCCGAGCTCTGAGTTGTCATTGTGAGAACGGTGGTGATGCCCAGAGCCACTCTGGCCGGGGCGGCATCCATGTTGATCCAGAAAGAGACCCAGGACAGAATGACAATGAGCAGAGAGGGGATGTACATCTGGATCAGGTAGTAGCCCATCTGACGCTCCAGGTGGAACCGCACCTCAATGCAGGTAAATTTACCTGCAACATAGCACATTTGGATAAGAATATTCATAACAACAACAAATATCAGAATGTTAACCGTTACCTCTGCATCAACTGGACAGTCCTCCAACCAATCAGAGTCATTTTAAGCCTAACCATCACCACATTAGGGCCAGACCAAACAATCTTTTTGCTGGAGCAGAATCAGTTCCCAACGGAGAGTTAGCCACTTAATTAGTCTAAATATGATCAAGTTAGCCACTTAACTAGCCTAAACAATTAACGTTAGCTCCTACATTAGCCTGAACAAGATAATCTTAGCCATTTTACAAGTTAAGCCTGAGAAAGATGACTTAGGCAACTATATTCACCTAAACAAGATAAATGAATCTTGAAGCGAGGACATTTAGTTTATTTAGGATCAGCTTGGTTGATCCTCAATGTCAAATGATCAAAAATAACTTGATCGGGAAACCCCTAATGATGATGGTTGAAAGATGCGTAAAACCACTGGGTCTTCTTGTGTTTTGGTTCAGAGCTGCAGGTGCTGCTGCAGGAGTGTCGACATCGTCCTGGGCGCCTTGTTTGTCGACTTGACCCCCACAGCACAGACATGGCTGATACAACATGGCAGCCGTTTCACCCTCTCTACATGCTATTTGTGGGGTGATTCCCGCGGCGCTGTGTGAGTGTGTTACCTGTGTTGTAGTGCTTGGTGCAGTATCTGAGGTCTGATTCATCTTTGAGGATGAACTGAGGGAGCGTGAGGCCCTCGGCCACTTGAACCGGTCCGTTCTCCTGCCACTCAAAGATCAGGTCGTTCATGGTGTAACCGACTGAGGAAGAACAAAGCACACAGCCAATTAATAATCAACATTTAATTAAAATATACAGAGCTTCTATACGGCCTGAGCTTACTGTCTCCTGTTTATTTATTGATATGCTGTAGCTTCTGCACTTTATGTTCACACAGTTCTTAAATCATTTTCATATTTAATAATGATGTAGGTAACTCTCCATCGCAACTTAGCTCGCAAACAATCCAACGTTAGCCTAAAGAAGTAGTACTAGCTGCTATGTTAGCCTAAACATGCTAAAGTTAACCACTTAATTAGTCTAAGCAAGCTAACGGTAGTTGTTATGTTAACTCAAACAAGCTAACGGTAGCCTGAGAAAGATAACTTAAGCAACTGTTGCAGTGAGTGACTATGTTAGCCCAAACAAGATAAGCTAATGTTAGCAACTGTGTTAGCCTGAGCACGCTAATGTCAGCCACTTAATTTGTCTAAACAAGCTAATGGTAGTTGTTAAAAAGGGTTGCCCAAAAAACGTAAGCAACTTATAATAGCCTAAACAAGTAAGAAGAACTGCAACACCACTGACTGTACTGACATGTAAAAACTCTTTGCTCTCTGAGGACTTTCTAGTGAAAGCAGGAACCAGCTGCTTGATGCCTGTACAAGCCTACAGCCTTACGCCGAACATTTAGACCGTACTGCCTCTTAAGGTTCTGCTAACTGCATGAAGAGTGTGTGCACGGCGAGGACAGAACAACAACAACAACAATGAGAAAATAAACAGACATCTGTGCTCATCTTGTTTTTAAGTCTCACAGTCGCCTCAGGCGAGAAGATCCTCTCTATGTATGTCTGCTGCATAAAAGAAATAATCTCAGAGATCTCTAGAGACTACAACCACCAATAAGCAGCTATGTTGGCCCCAAAAAAGATAATTTTAGCCATTTAATTAGTCTAAAAAATATCATGTTAGCCATTTAATTAGCCTAAAATGTTAATGTTAGCCATTTTATTAGCCTAAAAAAGATCATGTTAGCCATTTAATTAGCTTAAACAAGATAATGTTAGCCGTTAAATTAGTCTAAAAATAATATTTCAGTCCGCATCAACGGATACGTCGCGATTCATAAAAGGACTAGGCTAATTATTGAAATATTAGCTGCTGTCTAATATTAATGATGAGAAATGTTGAGAAAAATGGGTATTGCAGTGACAGTATGGAGGGGGGTGACTCCAGGACGCTGGAATTCACTGTTAAGCCTTCTCGAGGTGTCGTGGGGCAAACTTAACGAAACATCGGTGAAGGGAGGTGCCCACTTGAAAACTCCAATGACATGCTGCATAATGCTGTTGTTTAGGCCAGGTTCCTGATGTCTTCATGTTGCTTGGTAGCTGAGCGGGCCATACAAGCCAGCAGCGTTAGCTTAGCTTATGTTTCACAATGTTTGAATTACCCTAGAAGCCAGCAGCATTTACTTAGTTCATGTAGATTGTAGGTTAAGCATCATATTCTGCAATTTCCCCATTGCGGGACTAATAAAGGTTTTCTTATTCTTTTCTTATATCATATGACTGTAGGTTTGTCAGGGTTTCTCAGCTGGACAGGGCCTCTAAATGTGTTTCGCCTGGGATTTTGGCACAAGGGATTGTAACATCTAATCCTGTGTATTAATGAATATTATTAGCCATTTAATTGTATTAACCAAGATAATGTTAGCTACTATGTTAACCTAAACACCATAATGGTAGCCATATATTAGCTGCTACGGTATAACTTGAGCAATTTTAGCCTAAACAAGCTAATGGTAGTCTCATGAAGATAACAGAAGAAACAGCACTAATGTAAATTACTACTGTTACTCTTCTGTCCATCACCATATTAAGCCCCGCCCAAGCGATCTGATTGGCCCAGCAGATCTTTGCTGGAGCAGAATCAGATCTGTCAGACAACTCCAACCCTGTCCACGCTTACTACGGGAAAGACTTTTTAATGAGACGGCATTATGCCAGGGCTGGAATGACTTCCACGCTTTGTATGCATTTCGTCTGCATAATAAAAATAATCTCATATATAAATATAAGATAAGATATTCCTTTATTTATCCCACAGTGGGACTACAACCACCAACTAAGACAAATAATGTGTCCCCTGAGGGCAGGCCATGCTCCTGATTGGACGAAGGATGAATCATATTAAACACGACTCTGCGTCTGCTTCCAGGACACTGAATCCACTCTTGGTAAGATGTATGGATGAAAACTGAGCTCACATATGCTGCATCAGTCTGTGTGGGCTCAGAGACACACTAAAAAACAAACCAACGCAAACAGGAGCGTCCAGATAGGATGAATAATAAACCACAGCTGAGGCATGTCAACCTCTTAAGCCCTAGGGTGCTGGGAGGTGAAGCTCACCCACGTAAATCAGGAATAACTCCAAAACTATCAGGCCCATATTCATGACCTTGGTCTCTATCTATAGGTAAGACTAAAATGTTTCTAGATAGTAGAAAACACCCTGACAGCAATGATGTGATGCACAGAAATGTACTCATTCATCAACCCTTTGACTAGAACTGGAACAAGAAATATCATAAAGCACACAAAGGTTTTAGTAAAAATAGAACCAGGTCCATTTGGACATTTGGATAACCACATTGGGTTTTTACCTCTTGAAAAGGATTCTGCCAGGATTCTGGTTTCAAAATACTACTGATTCCCACTACAGGAGGCAGTGTACACACAATACAACCTTTGAACATTTTATTTAGCCTGTACATCATCAAATTCTACCATTGTGCACATTATAGAATCCATAAAAATGATGATATTTCTAGAGAAATCTGTGATCATGTGTCTTTTCATCTAGCATGACAGTCAAGACAGTATTTGATGTGAACACTGGAATATGTCTGCTTTCTTTCTTTCTAAACCATCCCAGTATAATCAAAACACATTGGTGTGGGTACTTACAACTCTCCAGCTGCATGATGCAGGTCTGAACATCCATTGGGAAATTCTTCAGATCCATGGGACATGACAGAGTTAGCGTCAGTCTGAAAGTGAAGGGAAGTGATCAGTACTGTACGAGTGTATTTATTAGAGAGATTTTATTATTATTACATTGATTGGAAACACTTCTGAACAGATGGACTCTGATTTTACCTTGAAATTAACTTAAAATTCATAGAGGTGAACCTCACTCATATGTAATATTGTCTCATTTTCCAGAATAAACAAATGCACAAGTATAATATTTCTGTTTCATGTGTTTGATTGAATTCTCTTTGTCTACTTTCAGGTGAAAATCTGTTGATGTTTTGAGTCATTTTTATGAAGACATATAGAAAATACTGAAGTGACACAAAAACTTTTAAGCAGCTCTGCAAATGCCAGGAAGGTCCCCAGCACTGTGCTCACCTTATAGAGTACAAAACGTTGCCGTTCTTAAATATCCTGAGGAGTTTGTTGTCTGTGGTGACTTCGTGAAAGTGGGCTCCCTTCTCATTGGCGAAGAACAGATCTGGTTTCCATATAGAGTCTAACATAGAGGGGTCCAGGTCCAGAGAGTCATCCGGGTATTCGGCGTACGCCAACCTGGGATCGTTCCATTGCTGACGGAGGAAGATGTTCACACGGTAGTCCTGCAGACGCAAGGTTACCGAAACATTAGAGACACATTAGACAAATATTTAACCTGGGGAAGGAGGGAGGAAACATCATTAATCAAGTTCCTGACATCATTTCGTGAAGTTCTTGGGATCTTAACGCAAAGTCTGATTAGTCTCTTTGGCATTTTGATATTTTTCTTGTCTTTAACTAATAATGTTCTTCTTCTTCTGGATCTGGGTTTGTCCCGCCTGTTTTATCGAGGATGCATCAGGAGGTGGTCCAGCACATCTTTGCTGGAGAAACATCAGTTACCAACAGAGAGACTCCAGACCGACTCTCCTCCATTGATAAATATTTTGTGACAAAACATCCAGGTGTTAATATCTTATTCATTTTGCGTCGCGTCTCTAAAGAGAGCAAACAACGCAGGGATTATTCACGCTCCAGATTCGTCAGTGTCTCAGCGCTCAGCGACGCAGAAGCATCCAATCAGAGCGGGGGCCTCAGTGACTCACTTCCTGCCTGCGGTGATCCATACAGATGTGATCTCTGCTGGCAGGTAGAGAGGCCGGCGTCTCAGTCATCCACTCTCTCTGACCTTCCAATTATCACAGTGTCACGGCAACATGCGCTAAACACGCAGTCTTAAAGCGCTCTGCCAGGGGAAGACCATACTAATGCCCCATCTGTGTGCCGGGAACTAATTCCACTCATGTGAATATGGATGTATGTATACGTGTGCACTGAGGCTTTATCCTCTCGACATCCAGGCTTTTAAAATTATGCACATGAAGCAGACACGCAATACTAAACAAATAAATAAATAAAAAAGAGGAAACAATCAGGTCGTGCTGCATTTACTTCTACACACTCAGGTCTTATTGTAATAAGGAAGAATCTAGGAAAACTATAAGCTGGGAAGAACTACTACTGTTAGGAAGCTAGGAAGAGCTACTATTAGCTTGGAGGCTAGGAAGCTAGGAAGAGTTGCTATTATTTTGGAGGCTAGGAAGAGCTGCCATTAACTGGGACGCTAGGAAGCTAGGAAGGGTTACTTTTAGCTAGGAGGCAAGGAAGCTAAGAAGAGCTACTTTTACCTGGGAGGCAAGGAAGTCAGGAGGAGCTATGTTTAGCTAAGAGACTATGAAGAGCTACTATTAGCTGGAAAGCTAGGAAGCTAGGAAAAGCTACTATTAGCTTGGAGGCTAGGAAGAGCTGCTATTATTTTGGAGACCAGGAAGCTAGGAAGAGCTACTATTAGCTTGGAGTCTAGGAAGCTAGGAAGAGTTGCTATTATTTTGGAGGCTAGGAAGCTAGGAAGAGCTGCCATTAACTGGGAGGCTAGGAAGAGCTGCTATTATTTTGGAGACCAGGAAGCTAGGAAGAGCTACTATTAGCTTGGAGTCTAGGAAGCTAGGAAGAGTTGTTATTATTTTGGAGGCTAGGAAGCTAGGAAGCGCTGCTATTAGCTTAGAATCTAGGAAGCTAGGAAGAGTTGCTATTATTTTGGAGGCTAGGAAGCTAGGAAGAGCTGCTATTAGCTTGGAAGCTAGGAAGAGCTGCTATTATTTTGGAGACCAGGAAGCTAGGAAGAGCTACTATTAGCTTGGAGTCTAGGAAGCTAGGAAGAGTTGCTATTATTTTGGAGGCTAGGAAGCTAGGAAGAGCTGCTATTAGCTAGGAGGCAAGGAAGCTAAGAAGAGCTACTTTTACCTGGGAGGCAAGGAAGTCAGGAGGCGCTATGTTTAGCTAGGAGGCTATGAAGAGCTACTATTAGCTGGAAAGCTAGGAAGCTAGAACGAGCTACTATTAGCTGGGAGGTTAGGAGAAGCTGCTACTATTGGCTAGGAAGAGGTTGTATTAGCCAGCCACTAGTCACGGCAGCTTGTACTAAACACACAGTCTTAAAGCGCTCTGCCACGGGAACTAATTCCACTCATATGAATATGGATGTATGTATACGTGTGCACCAAGGCTTTATCCTCTCTACATCCAGGCTTTTAAAATGATGCACATGAAGCAGACACGCAATACTAGATAAATGAATAAATAAACAAACAAGAAGAAACAATCAGGCCTCGCTGTGTTTACCTCGACACGCTCCGGTCTTATTGTAATGAGAATGCTGGCCATTTTAAAATATGTGAGTAGCTTCACACATTTTTTATTTCAGTGTTAACAGTGGATAAAATCAGATTACCATTAACTATATAATTGTCTAGATAACTGAACAACAGAGTATGATAAAATACAGTAAACTTATTTCATAAATGACAAATTTCATTCAGATTTCTGTAAACAGAAAATAAATATACAAGAAAAAGCGTTTTCAGTGATGTTATAAAATCCAGGTGCTGGGCTCCATGGTGCTCAGGGTTTAACTTGAAATGGTTTCAGAACAAACCTGTCATGTCCCCGTGGAGGCAGATAAACACTGACCCACACACAGGATGGATTAAGGATGGAGAGATTGGGTGAACAAATGAAAAATAGAGTTTAACAACAGTAAATCTGTTTAAGACCAACCTGGATCTAAGCTGTGTGTGTGCGCTCTGTTTTCTGTTAAGCTGTGGGGGGCAATTTTTCATGGATTACTAATGTTGTGGAGGCATTTTTCTAGGCATTTTTCTTTCTTCAAGTTGAAACTGCTATTAGCTAGGAAGCAACGACAATTACCAGTGGGAGGCTAAGAAGCTAGGAGGAGTTGTATTAGCAGGGAGGCTATGAAAAGGTACTATTAGCTGGGAGGCTAGGAGGCTAAGAGGCTAGGAAGAGCTACAGTTAGCTGGGAGGCGAAAGCTATGAATAATTACTTTTAGTGGGAGGCTAAGAAGCTAAGAGGAGTTAGTATTAGCTGGGAGGCCAGGAGGCTAGGAAGAGCTACAGTTAGCTGGGAGGCTAGGAAACTAAGAAGAGGTACTATTAGCCGGGAGTAGGAAGGTAGCAGGAATTACTATTGGCTAGGAGGCTATGAAGACGTACTATTAGTTGGGAGGCTAGGAGGCCAAGAAACTATGAACAGTTACTTTTAGTGGGAGTCTAGGAAGCTAGGAGAAGTTACTAAAACATGCTTCCTTTCATTGAGGCACACTCCATAAATGTGCTAAGTGATTAAACTTTATTTTTTCATGTCATTTATTTTTTCCATTTTCATCTTTCTTGACTTTCTTGACTTGTGAAGCATATTTAACGTGTGGTCGACATGTTGAGGTTATGTCACGGAGTGGCATGCACATAAAAAGACAGATGGTCAGAAGAGAAAGGTCCTAATCCTAATGTGACATATGGCATCGGTATCTCTGCACTGCTCTCAGCATGAACTGTGCTTCACAGCCGCTACGCTTGATCCTTTTACTTCCCGGCTCCTGTCGAGGATCAGGAACTTTAACACATGCCTGATGGAACGAGACAAATTATCTGTAATCTGTGTTTATAATTCAAAAGGGAAACAGGAAGAGCTGCAATTAGCTGGGAGGCTAGGAAGCTAGGAATAGCTACTATTGTGTGGAGCTAGGAAGCAGAAAGAGCTATGAAGATGAAATTAGGAAGAGCTTGGAAGCTAGGAAGAGCTACTTAACCCAGGAGGCTAGAAAGGTAGGAAGAGCTACTATTACCCGGGAGGCTAGGGAGCACGGCAGAGCTACTATTAGCAAGCAGGCTAGGAATCGAGCAAGATATACTATGGAACATTAGAGAGCACTACTAGCTAGCAAGCTAGGAAATGCTACTATTATCTGTGTGGCTAGGAAGCTACTATCAGGTGGGAGGCTAAGAAGCTAAGAAGAGCTACTTTAGGCGGGAGGCTAAAGTAGGAAGAGCTACGGTTAGCTGGGAGGCTAATAAGCTTGAAAAAGTTGCTATTAGCTGTTATGCTCATGTGTGAAAGATAAAAAGGTTTATTAAATTTTACACTAACACTGACACCAGGTCTGAACATGGTTTAACCCACAAAGAGTTCCCACAAGCTAATTTAAAAAAGAACACACACACACACACACATGCACACGCTGTCAATCATGAAAGATTCATGTGAGTCTGCTAAATAGTAAAGTCAAATGAAAGCAATATCGTACATTCTGAAATGTCTTGTGACAGCTGATGCTTGGCAGGCAACCACATCAACACACACAGCAACACACACACCAGCACATAGCAACACACTCATACAAATGGCGTCTCCGTCAGAACAACTCCCTGTGGTGCAGATAGCACTTAGACCTTGTCACCTCTAACATCCATCCATCATGTATTTTGTGTCTTCCTTAAAAGACGATGTTACCACAGGAAGAAATGCTATTAGCTGGAAGGCAAGGAAGCTAGACAGAGCTAATATTAGGTGGAAGGCTAGGAAGCTAGGAGGTGCTAGGCTAGTAAGCTAGACAGGGTTACTATTAGCTGGAAGGTTAGGAAGTGCCACTATTAGCTGAGAGGCTAGAAAGCCAGGAAGTGCTACTGTTAGCTGGGAGGCTAGGAAACTAGAAAGAGCTACTATTAGCTAGGAGGCTAGAAAGAACTATTATTAGCTGGGAGACTAGAAAGCAAGGAAGAGCTGCTATTAGCTGGAAGTCTAGGAAGCTTGGAAGAATTGCTATTCTTTTGGAGGCTATGGAGCTAGGAAGAGCTATTAGCTCGAGGCTAGGAAGCTATGAAGTGCTACTATTAGCTGAAAGGCTAGGAAGCTAGGCAGAGCTGCTATTAGCTGGAAGACTAGGAAGCTATGAAGTGCTACAAGTAGCTGGCAGGCTAAGCCTCCCAGCTAACAGTAACTCCCTAGCCTAATAGCAGCACACGTTGATTCATATTTCCACCTTCTATCCTACTTCATTGTGTCCTGTCCATCAGTTGAACCATTTCTGTCTTTGACACGTTCAGACCAGGTAGCAGCAGCTTGTGGCCTCCGTGTTCATTTGATAATTTCTCTGTATCCATGGTTACATGTTGCAGCGCGACATATATTCAGGGATGTCTGGTCTGCACTGAGCTGTGTTTTAACCATGATTTGAATGTGTATTGAGTTTTAAAGGGAAGTTAAATAATTAGAATGGCTCTTAAAGTGCTTGAATGATTCACAGATGGACCTTGTGTCTCTTTAAAGTATTCGCTGTCAGACTCGGTCAACGTCTTTGCTGCACATCTGCTATTCCTGTCTGCTCGTCTGTCTCTTCAGATTCCTGTCTCCATCTCCGCTCGTCACCGTGTCCTCCTGTCTTTCTTTACTCATTATTTGGGACTTTGGAGGGTGAGAGTCCCTCGACCTAATCTTAAATAAACACCCTCAGTGCTCTGTGGTCGTGTTTGACATGTCAGAGCATCAGTAGATAAACATCTCGATGAATAAATATACGAACAGGAGCGTTTTCATTAAAATTTTTACTTGCCATTCATTGACCAATTTCTGTAGTTAATGCAAATTAATCACACGTTTTTAAAAATATCTGCGTTAAAGAGGATGTGTTTCAAGTTAGCATTCCTCCACAAACGTCTTTGTCTTTTTCATCTTGTACTTCTTCTTTGGCTTCATTGTTGTTTTCATCTTCGTCTTCTTTGTCATTTTATTCATCTTCTTCAGCTTGTTATTATACGTCTTTCTCTTTCGTCTTCTGCTTCGTCTTCTACTTCTTCTTTGTCTCCTTTATTTTTATCATCATTTTCTTATTGTTATCTTCTTTGACAGTTTTTTCATCTTCATGTTCTTCATCTTCTGCTCTTCTTCTGTTTCTTCTTTGTCTTCTCCTTCTTTTACGTCCTCTTCTTTTAAACGACTAGAAGTGACTTAAAGGTGTCTGACTGACTTCCTCATTAAAGCAGATAAACTTCTGTGAAACACCTCCAACCAATGAAAAGTTCACAGGGTCAATGAAGGGGGTTCTGCTACTCACCATGGTGGTCTCAGCAATGGAGCCAAAGCTGTTGATGAAGATGTTGCAGGAAACGTTGACAGGGGGACCTGCAGAGGGACAGACACATCCATCAAACTGAGTTTACTTCCTGTCCTCCAGAAGTTTTACTCACTGCAGTCTTCACAGCATTTAGCTACAGCAGAGCAACTTTCTGCAGGAGTTCTTCTGGATGTTTTAATGGAAGAATGTTACCATAGTTACCAGATGTGCAAGGAAACAAAAACTATCTATCGCCTATGTTAATGGTGGTTGGCTAGTGTAAAACCTGCTAAAAACTAAGAAAAAAAGGATGAAAGAGAAGAAGAAGAGGAGAAAAGAACTAGAAGAAGAGGAAGGAGGAAGAAAAAGGAGAAGAAGACAAAGAAAGAGGCGAGGAAGTAGAAGAAGAAGAAAGAGCATGGTTTCCAGAGGATGTTTCAAATCAGAATCTGAAGTTTATTTAAAGAATTCCTCCAATTTAAACTTCCTAATGTGTCTGATTCAGTATCAGTCTGGTGGTTAAACCACTGATGAGTGTGATCAGTGTGGTGTCTCTGGCCGCCGCCATCTTGACCCGACTCCTACTACCTCCCAGCTGATTCATCATAGCTCTGAGGTGGAGACAAGGCTAAAGCTGTTTTAGTAACAGGATGTCAACATGTTGACTTAACATGAGGACTGGATGACTGGTGGAACCTCTAGTGAATGGTAGAGGAACTGTTTTTGTGTGTGCTCTTTATTATTATTATAGTTAGACATAAGAAGACAGAGATACCTTTAAAGTTGGGTCTTATCCTGGCGTCGTATCCAGACGTCCTCCCCATCAGTTTGTCCAGGAAGTCCGAGGGAGACATTGGAGCCTGACGTGCCCTAGCAGCGTTGTCCACCTCCTTACACTGAGCCACACTGCCACAGAGACACAGGGACTATTAGGAATGGATGAAACATCTAACATCTAAACTTCATTTAACACAGTCTCAGGTCAATCAGGAATAATTCTGATAAATAAAAACACGACACAGGAGAGAATTGATGAAAAAAAGTTTTCCTTTAACCAAACAGAACAAAGTGTTGACGATGGAACGACATGAACATGGAGGAAAAACTAAAGACATGGTTCTGTTTTTCTGTATTTTTAGTTCTATCTATCATCCATACATCCATCATCTATTCATCCATCCATCATCTATTCATCCATCCATCCATCATCATCCATCCATTAATCCATCCATCCATCCATCATCAATCCATCCATCCATCCATCATCTATTCATCCATCCATGCTAACGCCAGACTCTGGCTAACGCCTCCAGATGTGGTCTGAGATCAGATTCCTCAAAATCATCCTGGGTGTGTTCACACCTGGAGTTTTGATGATGAGGTCTGAACGGGGCCCAGTCGTCTACCTATCAGAACTAAATTGAAAGTGGGCTTTTATGTGGACGCTTTAATGTGTCTCAGACCACCTCCAGATATGGTGTGAGATTGGACCAGTCAGATGCCTGGGCCACTTGTGACCAGATCACAGTGTTTAACGTGAGGTCTGAACAGAAGAAGTTAAGTCCTTTAACTCCAAGCACCATCTCATCATCTGTTGAGATAAAACACTCATACATCTCTCTAGACTGCAGAGCGCTGACTCAGAAAGACGCCGCTGGGACCCGAGTGTGGCGCTGCTTCCTGGTTGTTGCATCACAGTAGTGTCTGCAGGAGGGTATGAGTCATGTTCATCTTCCTCTCTCTGACATAACAGTCCACTCAGTGGCTCCTTATTAGATCCTGAATCGTTGTGATGAGCAGCGTCAGACTCTTGGCTCTGGATTCAAACCACGCTGCATAGATTAGGAAAAACTGTTTAAGACATGATTTTTAAATGATGCAACAGCAACAGAAGATTTTGTTCATCTACAGACTCAGACCAGAGTCCATCCGCCTCCAGGCTGTACCTTTACAACAATGGATGAAACCAGTGATTGTTCGGTGTGTGAAGACGACGAGTTTCCATAAGTTTCAGAAAATGGAGATGAAAAAAGAAACAGGTGTTTGACAAGATGACCCAAGCTGGAATCAGTGTGGACAGCAATGTTGGAGACGTGAAGACATCTTGGTCTTGTTCGACTCTAGACATTCAGGACTGGAGACAAACAAGGAGGAAATCCTGATAAACTCAGCTCTCAGATTCTAAGGTCCAGACAAAGTTCTGACAGAGCCCTGAACACTGAACTCCATCACACCTCTTTGTTTTTTGATGGTGACACTCACGTCATTTCCAATCAGATGCTAAGCGGCTTAGGTTGCAGTGGCGCCACCGCCTCCTCCCCCTACCTCCTCCTCCCTCTCCTATACTCTTTAAAATATGAGAGGAAGCGATGTAGAGAGAGAGAGACGCAGCATAACATCCTGTCCTGATCAATAATGGATGAGCTGTTGATCCAAAATGACTGGCTCTCACACACAGTTTAAAGACGGTGACGAACAGACTCAACGTCTTTTTTCTCTTTTAATCAGCTGCCGCTACTGAAGCACCTTTCAGACCAAGTATTAACATCCATCTTAAAGTCAAGGTGTGAACGCTGACCTAGCCTCAGTCCACATGGGGAGGTGGTCTGGGACACATGTGGCCTCCTTCCTTTGGTAGTGTGAACACACACAACTTCACATTAAAGACCACCTACCCAACAGGGCTGATCTACGGAAGATGAGTTTAACTCATTCATTCAACCACTATTAGAAATGATCACCTGAATAAGTGATGTCTGTTCATTAGTGATGAGAGCATTTTAAAATATTCTGGCACTGGAGCTGTTAACTAAGTAAAGAAGAAACTAATCTGAACTAGAATCAACTCATGAAATGAGGATGGAAGCTTCCAAGGTTCAGTTCTAATCTGAACCTTGTCTCAAAAATAAAGAAGACAGGTAGTGTAAGCGTCTTTCCATCTTGTTCCAAAATCTGGTTCATCTCCCCAAGTCAACAAACAGCTGTTCATGGTTCTGATTAGGGCTGCACGATTATGGCCAAAATGATAATCACGATTATTTTGATCAATATTGAGATCACAATTAATTATCACAATTATTTGTTTATTTCAACCAAAACAAATTTTATTGTCACATAGGCTTATATACTGCTTTCACATCCATATTTTGCACGCTAATGTACAAATATGTGTGCTAAAATAAA
>JASGAT010397700.1:0-20180 GCA_030220025.1 Chelon auratus | reverse complement strand
AATTTGGAGGCCAGGTCAACACATTGTGCTGTTCATGTTTTTTTTTTTAGTTGTTCCTAAAGTGTTTTTGTGTGTGTGTCTGTGTCAAGCTGCATCCTGCTGGGTATGGCTGCTGCCATCAAGGAGTGTCATTGCTATGGGGTGGGGGTGCCTGGTCTGGTCTAGGTGGGTGCTACATGTCTAAGTAACATCCATATGAATGAATCAAGGTCCAAGTTTCCCAGCAGAACATTGTTTCGTCATAAGGTGGTCAATTTTACTTACTTCTCCTATCAGTGGTTTTAATGTTGTTGTCAAGTAGGGTAGTGGGTATTGGAGGTTAGGACCCAAATACAGGACCTAAGAGGCTGAGGCAGGAGTATGCAAAAACGTATTTATTAAAAAAAAAGACAAAACTAACAAAAACCAAAAGCGCTGCAGACGAGGCAGAATATTATAAAAAACAAAAAAACACTATGAACACATGAACAATAGTGATGTTACGAGACGTGTCAAGGCTTCAAAGCATGTGTCGAAGCATGTGTCTCGATACGCGCTTCGCGGAAACCCCGCAAAGCGCGTATCGAGCGTGTTTTATTCAAAAAATATACTTCATGACGTCCGAAGCACTTGAACTGCTTCAAACGTCACTCGAAGCACTGCTTCGAACGCTTCAGCAGCAAACGAATCACCTGAGGGGTTCGGTTTGTCATGTGAATCACTTGGCAAATCGAGTGTGCTCAGGGATATCCTGCTACCCTATCCCTATTTAGTGGTGCTCATTTGAATGTTTCTTTGCAGAGTAGGTTGGTTCGTTGCTGTAGTTGGAGTTCTTTGCGTATTTTGTGGAGATAGATCGTAATTAGAGATTCATAGAGAAATAGATAAATTAGTTACATAGTTAGATAGACATAGTTACATAGATAGTCCTAAATAGCATTATATATAGATAAGACAGAGAGAGAGAGATACAGATAAGATATATATATATATATATATATATTATAAACCTATAGCCCAAAACTATACATGCACTTCTGACTATATATAGTCACACTACTAAACCATGATACCAAGAGCAAAAGAAAATAGTTGACGTAAGCGCTGAAACATAAACGTTAGTGCAAATTAGCGAAGGTTCATAGAGTGTAGTAGTGACGTAATCGAAACGGTCCAACGACGACCAAGCGCCACTAACGGGATTAGTGGCACACTGTGAAATCACCGCTCTTTCGTTATTGAAGCAAGGGGTCGATTCCCCCTTTTTTTAAAATTATTGTTATATGTATATAATTTTCTTATAATTAACTTTAAACCACATATCCATGTAACATAGTCGAATAGGAATGTGCATGGCAAATCAAGTCCCACACAAGCATGAAACATTAAGACACGTCTCCATTGCACTACATTTTATTGTCCACTAGATGCAAAAAAATAGAGCACGGTGTCACTGAAGCTTCGAGTAATGAAACTTTTTTTGAATCATGAAGCCTCGATTGCCCATCACTAGTTACAGACACAAAAAATCAATGCATCACACATTATGTGGTTAAGAGCTACAGCTGCCTGTGATTATACACTTGGCCAGTAGGTGGTTTCACGTGCACATGAAGCTTCGAGGGATGAACCCTTTCTCGAACCAGTTGGCTCAAGTGGTTCGATGCCTCATGAGGCTTTATCTCGCCATCACTAATGAACAAGACATGGAAAAACTATGACTGTGGAAAGACACGAACGAGGCATAGAAACAGTATGACACGACAAGGAACAAAGGGGGAGGCAGGGCTATATATACACACACGAGGAACAGAGAGGGTGACGAGACACAGGTGAAGCAAAACAGGACAACAGAAGGAGAAACCAATGACCTAATCAAAAGGGAAAACACATGGAGTAACACATAACAGGAAGTCAAAACTTAACAAAATAAAACAGGAAACAGAAAACAGAAAAACTAAACACTAAACCATGACAGTAAAAAACACAATAACTGAACAAAATACAATAAACAGAAACCCAAGAAACTAAACCATGACAGTTGAAGCTGATCGGTACGGTATCATATAACCAACCTAATGTCGTGATAATGACATCAATCATTGCTTAATCCATGTCCAAAGCTTCATAACCATTTCTTTCATTTGAACAGAGATTATCACATCACACATTCTCATTGCAGAGAATGTAGCCACTGTCTTATCAATTATATTGTTGGTGTGTTTAACCTCAAGACCTCAATGTGACACTCCTTGAAGTGTTTCAGGAAAAAATACAAAAAATACAGATGGTGCAGTAACCTAATTTATTGTGCAGACATTTTCATTTTTAATTTCAGACACATTAGTTCATTATTCATCTCAATAACAATGTTCCTTTAATAACTTGTGTACAGGGTTAGGCCCAGTTTTTGAAACCCAAACATCAGACACTGTGACATTAGCGAAAAGAAGAGACCAATCTCTGAGCTTGATCAATACACTCTAAGACAACAGTACTAAGAAGAAAAGAACATTTTGTTGGATGTTGAAAAAATCTGCTGCAACTTATGAACATGTACTTACACTGTCAGTGAACTTTCTCTTTCATGTGTTTTAGTCATAGAAATATATCCCTACATTAAATATTAACCAGTTACCACACATGAGCTCCTCACATCTCTTCATTACTATACCAAAAGTAAAAAGGATTATAAATGACTGAATTAGTTAGCTTTTCCTCGACAAAACAACTTTTTCAAGTGTTTAGATATTTCCTTCATTTTCAGTCCATATATGATTGGATTGCAGAGAGGATTTAAAGTCACTATTTGCAGTGTCATTATAAAACGTGCGGTTTTTGGAAAATCTGATTCCAGTCTAACTATAATCATATCATAAGTAATCAAACAGGAGTGGTTGATTAAAGCCAGCAGGTGAGGTAAACAGGTCTGTGCAGCCTTCTTCCTGACTTTTTTACAACTCCGATTAGCAATAATAAGTATTCTTGTGTATGTCAAAATAATGAAGAGCAGAGGAAAGATTACAACATTAAACAGAACAATTAAACCATATATAGACAGTGCTCTGGAGCTCACACAGTGAAGATTGTTAACTAAATTGTTACAAAAAATACCATTCAAAGTAAATCTACAGAGCTTTGTGTTTGCATTACCTATAATTGGCACCGAAACCTGACAAGCAGGTAGAAGCCAGGCCAAAACCAGAAATGTTTTTACTGTTGTTTTTTTCATGATAATTGGATATTGCAGAGGTTTACATATAGACACATATCTGTCATAAGCCATGGCTGCCAATAGTAAGAATTCAGAACTACTAAAAGCGTAAAATAAAAAGACCTGAAAGAGACAAGCTTGATAAGCAATGATCTGGGTCTCCAATAGGAAGTCAATTACAATCTTTGGGCAGATCGCAGTGCTCAGAAAAACAGAGTTCATCAACAGAGCAGCAATGAAAATGTACATCGGCTCATGGAGGTTTTTGTGAATCATGATGAGAGATACAATCGTGACATTGGTGCAGAGTATCAGAACATATGCTGTAAACATGATAACAAAATAAAGATATCTGTATTTGTCCACTTCTACATGACCATCAAGAGTTATATATGTCACATTCCTGTCAGAATTCATGAAGATAATCAAATATTAGACATTACTTAATAAAACAGAAGAATGGAACAAGCAGCAGACGTACATAAGCTGAGGAAAGAAGTCTTAATATGACCTGCTTCGTGGTTGTCTCTTAATCTCTTACGGACAAATGCACTTGGTGCGTGTTCGTCTTGAGAAAGTGAACTGTTCGAGTTGAATCAAATATTTAATGAGACTTGTCCTCCCTCCATGGATCTCATTAACTTCTCCATGAAGAGCTGTTGTCATGTTTACAACTTTTTCAAACTCTGGAGGCCACCAGTAGATCTCTTTTACACGGGTAATCTTACACGAGTTCTGCACATTCTGAAATCCATCGTATTTAGAAACTATTTGTCTTCAAATTGGATTGCACCGTTTTCTAAAAGCAGGGTTGCCGCAGGGTTTAGTACATTACACACTGCTGTGTTGTTCAGAACAGAAGTAATGATCAAAACTTCAACAGCTGTTGTGTGCTTTGTAAATTGTGCGCTGCTTCTATTAATATCAAAAAATTCAGCCCTGAACTGTGTCGGAGATTCAAATTGTGTCAAAATTATTTTAAAAAATCTCCTCAAAAAATTAAATGAATCAAACTAAAAATAAAATTATAGTAATTTCAAATCAAATGCTAAAAAGTAAAACATTTTACAAAATAAAATGTGACTTTGTCACATTTTATTTTTATTTTATTACTATGAAGATATCATGTTTGAACACAGTTTGGGATTGGGAGGAAGTCACCCTCTCTGTTTTTAAGGTCAGGTTTAATACTTTAATACATCCCTTAGTTATGCTGCTATAGGCCTTGGCTGTTGGGGGACAGTGCACTGAGCACCAAAGAAGGCTTTGCTGGCCCTGACGGCCCACCACTGAATTGTAATGAGCTATTCATGCATAAATGCTAACCAAAATACTGCAGAGACAGCCCACACCCTACGCAGAACCTAATGCAGTAGCCGGATGTATACCTCCCCAGAAATGGAACTATGGGTTGCGGCAACACAGACCACAGGAGCTGTGATTGGTCCGCTTGGTAGTAGCGTATTTCTGCTTTAGAATTTCCCGCTGCTTCTCCATCTCCAGAATTTTCTATTTGATTATGCTGCCTCAATAAAAGTGGAACACATTGGGGAAAGTTTGACTGAGGAGGTTTGAACATACAAACATTTGTGTGACTCGTCTTTGACGAAATTTCTGCAAAGGCTTTAGTCACCATTGTTGAAAGTGAAGCAGGAAGTTGAAACAAAAATTAACCAGACTGGCAAAAAACAGAACGAGCCAAACTGATGAGCACACAAGTATAGCTCACACCGGCGTAGGCTACGTACATAGGTTACAGCATCTGTGTCCCGCAGAGGCATAAACTTCACTTTAGGTGGAGTCTCATCCCCTCCAGATCTATCACTTCTGTTTAGTCAGACTACTGCCTTTGTTATCCTGCTTGTGATCCCACGACTAGGACTTTCTTGTAACTTTGTTTATTATCCAGCTGTTATATCCCTTTGGAAGGATGCCATACAACTATGTTTGTCTAGTGGAACGGATGCTTACCGTAAAGGTGTTTCCGTCGGCTCGGTCGAGCTGCAGACTGCCAATGAGTGAAAGAATGAGATTCTTTTCTACCACATCCAACCACCATATTAGCTGTGAGTGACTGCCAGTGTTGTAGACATTCAGTAATCTTGTCATGCCTCGGAATATAGTCCTTATTGGACTATATTAAGCTGTGCTGTGCTTGATGGGGTACTGCTGTCTGTCATATAAGGGAGTTCTGTCAAACTGCAGACTATCTGAGCAGTTTTCAGATGAGCTTGCACTAAGGCTTTCGTCATCATTTTAGCTAATGATTAAGACTTTCTAGTGAATGCAGGCTCGTTGGCAAAGCTTCAAAATATGTGAATAATTGCATTTAAATAGTGAAATATGTGATTGAACTCATTCAACCTAAGGTGAATGGTGTACACAACGGAGGTTATACATTAGTTAGATACAGAAATCATTGGAGGGATGCATGCAATTTATATTTGAGTGTCACAGTTCAGTCACCCAACTCCCTGTCAGTATTTTTCCATTTACCCTGCCTTTACTCAGCCTGCCAGCCACACCCTCCTCATCAGTCAACTCAGCTCACATGTGCACACAGCTGCTCCTTATTCTCTGTAATCAGGCCGGCATATATTTACTACCAGTTCCGCACTTACTCCTTGGCCAGATTGTTCTTTTCTAGACTAGAAAAGATTGCTAGACTTTCCTGTAGTCTTCTGGCTGAATCAAGCTCAATTGCTCTTTCTGTATCTCCTGGTTCACACAACAACGCCCTGTTTCATTGAGAAGCTATATAAAGCCCAAGTGTTCTGATGCTGCTTTGCAGAGTAGTTTTGTGCCCCATAATTGTTTGTATTAGAGCAGACATTTCAGACATTTGACCCCCAGCCATGTACCCCCTACTCTCACTCACTTGTGGCAGCTAGAAAAAGAAATGTCTGTGAGCCTTCCGCCACCCTACCAACCACATTTAGCATACATAATATATGAGCACACCACATGAATGCTCATGGGTACTGTACCGTTGAATAATGATACATGACATACGTGTTTTTAAAACAGTTTAAAGAGACTAAAAGTGATCTAACATAATCTAATCTCTTAGGAAACTCCAGTATAAACACAAATATTGGTACTTATAAGTGGGTCATTTATTAATAGTAAATTTTGCATCTGCACAGTCAAATGTAATTATACATTCAGAATGAAATGTATTATTTACAGGAAAGACATCAGAAATTCACTACTAAAAATGTTCTCATCACATTGTTGAGGCTGACAATAATCTTTACTTTGCGTTGGTTATTGAAACAAGTCCATTGATCCAACATTAAATGTTTCAAAAATGTTCCAACGTTTGTCATTGCAGAGAAACATTAGTTTTCTTTATCCTGACTAAACAGTTTCTTGAGATGTTTAGATATTTCTGTCATTTTTAGTCCGTAGATGATTGGATTGATGAGAGGATGATATAAAATTAGTTGTAAAGTCAGGATCAAACGCGCGGTTTTTGGCATTTCTGATTCCACTCTGACTATAATAACATTAAATGTTGTAAAAATTGAATAGTTCATTAGAACCAACAGGTGAGGTAAACAGGTCTGTGCAGCTTTTGTCCTCACTTCTCTACAGCTTTGATTTGTTATTATGAATATTTTAGCATATGTGAAAAGTATAAAGACAGTAGGCACAACTACAACCATTACAAAGATGCATAAACCGTACATAGTTATGGAACTGGACCACACGCAGAAAAGTTTGTAAACTGAATTATTACAAAAAATGACATTCAAGGCAAAGCTGCAGAGCTTTTCGTTTGCGCTCATTGTCGTGGTTGCAACAAGCTGACAGGCAGGAAGAAGCCAAGCCACAGCCAACAAGAGGTTGACAGTTGTTTTTCTCATGATAGCTGGATATTGCAGAGGTTTACATATGGACACATATCTGTCATAGGCCATGGCTGCCAGCAGTAAGAATTCTGAACCGTTTAAAGCATAAAACATAAAATATTGAAAAAGACATCCATGGTAAGATATAATCTGTTGTTCAGATAGAAAGTCAATGAGAAGTTTTGGGTAGATCACAGTGCTGAAAATAATGGAATTAAGTAGCAAAGATGCAATGAAAATGTACATAGGCTCATGGAGGTTTTGGTGAATCCAGATCAAGTACACAATAGTAGAATTACTCCACATTATTAGAATATAAACAATAAACACAATCATAAAATAAAGGTACCTGTATTTCTGGACTTCCACATGCCCGTCAAGAGTTATGTATGTTAAATTCAATTCCCTATCCATTCAGAAAGTCCAGTATTAGATATTGACTATTAAAGCAGGCAGATGTACAGTGTAACAGGGATGTATGAACAGAGAAGAGGTTTTACTTTGAACACTACAATAATATGTCTCTTGTATTTGATTATTTTATGAATTCAGTTACCTGACCTTCAAACATGCTCATGTTTCCAAAACCCACACAGAGCTGTCTGAACCTGTGAAATGGTTTTATGACACCGCTTCATCCTCCATGGATCTCATTAAACTTTCCACCAACAGTCACTAACATGGAGACAACTTTTTTTTCCCTCCTAATAATCCATGAAGTGACGTTATACTATTAACATTCACCACCTGGACTACTACCCACTACTACTAAGTGGACCGTGCTTAATAGTAAGCAAATATATCGCAATTTAGTTGTATCTAAAATACTGATATACACCAAAGAACACACGGTGAATCTCCCCAAAAACCAGAGCAAATCAAAGTTCTTAACTTTGCCCTGACAGCAAAACATGCCAACACCAGCGCTCAACGGTACCAAAGCGACAGCTTGCACAAGCTACACGTGGCAGCAAACAAACTTTTTAACCTAACCAACTTTGATGGCTGAGCCCCCATTTAACATGACCTGGCTCAAGTGGATAGTAGTGGCTTACATTGACCCTGGCAAAAGTAGAGGAAAATCAGTCAGAAAAGATAAGGAGGGTCTCTGGGGGTCTTCTCACTGTTGCCCCTCTAGTGCACAACTTAATTTTGACACCAAAGCAGATGACCAGATCAATATCCTAGAAGCTGAATTAACTTGATGCTATACTCTTATCAAAAAGAGCTCCATTAAACCTTTTGAGCGGTGTATAAACTGAAACTTCACTTTAATAACATGTCTCTTGTGTTTCGTTCTCATGCTCATTCACAATTGCCTGACCTTGAAACACATTTAGTATGGGCTTATCTACAAAACCCTGAAAAAGAACGTTCCACCAAGAGCTACTAACAGAACCATATTTGCTATCCACACACATATTAAATTGTATCCCTGTGCCTCTCAGTGAAGTAGAGAAGCATGTGCTTTTCAACCAGTCAATCAGAAAAGATCAAGGCAACGTTCTCAGGTCAACTGTGGTCTGCAAGGTCCACCTCTGCATGGACACTGAGTGTGACTGCTTTATTAGGTACCATGAAGAAGTGTCCTAATATTGCCTAATGTGACAATGTGTCTGTTGACAAGTGCCTGAATCAGCACTTGTGTTCTAATGTTCTAAATACATGTTTACATTTCTTTACCACTAAAGGACAAGGAACCATATATGGTAACTGCATTGATTTTCTACCTGAAATAAAAAAAAAATAAAAAAAATCTTATGCCCTACAATAATACTCTAGGGGTGAAATTTAGAATTGGTAGAGTGCATAGGTAGTGCAGGTAGATTGGGTGCCATTGAAATCTGTTGCAGTGATCACCTTGACTTGGTCATTGTAAAAGTAGCTTGTAAACCAAAAAAGTGACATGGGGGAGCATGAAATAAGGTATAGATGTAACTAAGCAAAATAAAACCTGAGCACAAAACCTTTATTTGATTTGCTGGAAGAAATATTTTGAAAGAAATTGATCAGTCATCGCATTGTTGAAGCCGACAGTGACCTTTACTGTGGGTTAGTTATCACAACATATCAATTAATCCAACATTAAGCACTTCCTAAAAGTCAGTGAAATCCCATCACATGTCATTTGTTGCTATAGTAGATGTTAGTTCACTTTATCCTGACACAACAGCCTCTTAAGGTTTTTAGAAATTTCTTTCATTTTTAATCCGTATATGATCGGATTAATGAGAGGGTGATACAAAACCATTTGCAAAACCATTATTAAACGTGCAGTCTTTGTGATATTCGAGTCCACCCTGACTATGATAACATCGAATGCAGCGTAAAAGGAAAGGTTGATTAAAACCAGCAGGTGAGGTAAACAGGTCTCTGCAGCTTTTTTCCTCACTTCCCTGGAACATTGGTAGGTAATCAGGAAAATTTTTGTGTATGTGAAAAGTATGAAAAGTATGGGCATCACTATGACATTTAGAAAAACATACAGTCCATATATAGTTATCACTCTCGACCACACGCAGTGTAGTTTGTAAATTGAATTATTGCAAAAAATAATGTTCAGAGATAAGCTGCAGAGCTTCGTACTTGCACTTATTGCTGCTAGTGGCACGAGCTGAAAGACAGACAGAAGCCAAGCTGAAGCCAGCAAGATATTGACAGTGCTCTTTCTCATGATAACTGGATATTGCAGAGGTTTACATACGGACACGTATCTGTCGTAGGACATGGCTGCTAACAGTAAAAATTCTGTACCGTTAAAAGCATAAAACATAAAATACTGTATAAGACAGCCTTCCAAGTTCCTGGGGGTGCACATTGCAGAAGACCTTTCCTGGACTAACAACACAACATCACTAGCCAAGAGGGCTCAAAAACGCCTCTACTTTCTCCAGAAACTGCAAAGAGTACAAGTGCCGCCCTCCATTATGTGTTCTTTCCACCGGGGCACCATTGAGAGTGCCCTCACTGGCTGCATCACTGTGTGGTACGGAGGCTGCACAGCCTCCTGCCGTAAGACCCTGCAACGTATAGTGAACACAGCCAGCAGGATCATCGGTGCCCCTCTGCCCTCCCTCACAGACATTTTCCACACCCGCCTCACTCGCAGAGCCACCAGCATTGCCAGTGACCCCTCCTACCCCCTAGTCTGGCTTTCGCCAGCCTGATCTGACGGCGGTTTCTTTTCCGCCCTGCAGATCAGGCTGGAAACCCACACATTCACTTCTCCTGCAGCTGATCCACTTTTTCTGGAGCCAATCACAAACGGGCTTATCCACCTGGCGTGCTATTGGTGGGTTCAAAACGATGACGTCAGAGAAGCGACGGTAAAGTCGGCAAGCAGCTTGTTGTTTACATGAAACATGGCAGCCACCAGAGCACAGCTATCCGTCGACGCCACTGTCACTGCTGTTTTAAAAGATTTCAAAGGCAAGTTTCAAAGGCATATTTGTTTTGCACAACCTGCAAAAATCGTTCTCTGCCATTGCTGCTTCTGCAGACCACTGATCAATCCTACAAACCACCCACGTTTGTTGACACATTTCCTGCCTGGAATTTCGCGATGCTCTGCAAAGTACGTCACCCGGATCGATGGTCTGATTGGTGAATGACTACCCAATTGCGTATAGAGTCATTTGAACTATGCCCGTTGATCACGCCTCTTGTGCAGTAGAAATTACATGGCAGACTCCCCAGACTAAGTTCAATCTTAAAAGACTGAACTTAGTCTGGCGAAAGCTAGAGTCATTGTTGCAGCAGTCATTGTTGCTAATGCCATTACCTCACAGACAGGTAGAAGCCAAGCTAAAGCCAGCATGATATTGACAGTTTTTCTTCTCATGATAGCTGGATATTGCAGAGGTTTACATATGGACACATAACGGTCACAGGCCATGGCTGCTAACAGTAAGAACTCTGAACCGTTTAAGGAGTATAACATAAAATACTGGAAAATGCAGCCTTGAAAAGATATGATCTGTTGTTCAGACAGAAGGTCAGTCAGAAGCTTTGGGTAGATATTGGTGCTGAAAATAACAGAGTTCAGTAACAAAGCTGCAATGAAAATGTACATTGACTCATGGAGGTTTTGGTGAATCGAGATCAAGTACACAATAACAGAATTGCTGAAGATTATTAGAATATAAACAATAAAAACAACCATAAAGTAAAGGTACCTGTACTTGTGAAATTCCACATGTCCATCAAGAGTTAAATACGTTGGATTATATTCTTCATCATCTACAGTTTCATTAATAAAACAGGCCAACAATGTAAAAGATATATCTGATTAAAAACTGAGAAGAGATTTCACCTTCGACACTGCAATGACATGTCTACTTGACATGTTTTAAATTATCATATTCATTTACATTTACCTGACCTTGAAACATACTTAGTACGTGCTCATCTCCAAAACCAAGAAAGAGAACAAAACATGAGCCCGTGAAACGTTTTTTATGAGGCTGCTTCGTCCTCTGTGGATCTCATTAAGCTTTCCACCAACACATTAGAGTTTCCTCAACTAGCTGTATTCACCGCAGAGCTTATTTTGGGAGGAAGCCGGTAAATGGACCTTTGGTTTTTCCATACTGACAAAACCTTTGGATTTAAATGTCAGATTTTAGTTTCAGTAGAAAATATTTATTTTAAATAGTGGTGGCTAATTTTGTGAGATGATCGAGATGGTCTTTAAAGGTGAGAAGGATGAAGGTTATTAGAACGGGGGACGTGTATAGTTGGAAATCATCTGCGTAATTATGATATTTTTATATATAGTTGTCCCTCGCTATAACGCGGTTCACCTTTCGCAGTCTCGCAGCTTCGCAGATTTTTTTTTAGTGCAATTTTGCATGCTTTTTTTTTTTAACAGCGCATTGTTTTCTGCGTCTTGGCTAAGGGAGAGTCCGCGCGTCGTCTTCTGCATCCTGATTGGCTAAGAGACTGTAGACCATTGTCAATCAGTCTCCTCCGTACGGTGTCTCTTGTACAATACAGAATGCGTTCAGCTTGCCAAATTTACATATACACAGTATCTTTGATCGCTGGCAGTGTGACTGAAGTGCGGTATGTTTGCAAGTTATTGAGAAAAGTGTATAAAGTGTGTAGTGAGGGGTTTTGCAACCTTAAAACATTGATAATCATTGTAAAAAATAAAGCTGACTACTTCGCGGATTTCGCCTATTGCGGGGTTATTTTTAGAACGTAACTCTCGCGATTAACGAGGGACCACTGTATATATTTTTTTATAATGAACAGTTTATTGAACTTTAACATACAAATAATACAGACAGGGAGAGATCGATTCACTCAATCAAGGAGCCATCAAGGCCAGAAATTTTATTCCCTAAATTTTTGTAAACGAGTTGAGTATAAAAACAAAAAAAACGAAGCAAAAAGGAAAAACAACACATAAAACACCACACTGATACTTCTTAATTGATAAGCGCAATAAATCATAGACAGCACTGCATTATCAAGGCAACCATTAACTTACAGACAGCCAGTCAGTAAAAGGGCTCCAAGTAAACATATATTGATCCAGTTTGTCCAGTAGGGAGTATGTCATCCTCTCGGAAGCAGCTAGCTGTGCCATTGTTGTAGTCCATTCTTCATAAGGAGGTGGGTATTTTCTCCTCCACTGTCTTAATTTCTAGTGTCAGAGCCAAAATAATCCATCTTTTTTTTACTGATAAATCGAAAGATCACTGTCCTGAAGTTCAGTGGTCGATCCCAAAATAGACAATTTTGCAGAGATTTGGAACTTTTTATGCAGGACTTCAAATTTAATCTGATGGATGTTGTTCCACCAGTCCCTAAGTACTGGACATGTCTATAGTATAGAGGCACCATTCCCGTCACATCTCCAGCAAGAGTCCACTGGCATTAAGATCCTGTCAGAAGTGGGATTTCAACCCACACCTCCATTCAGAGACCAGAAGTCCCATGTTCTAGAAGGTTTAGCACTGTGAGTCTGTCACCGTAGACCACTCAGTCATCCGGACAACTTGTTGCACAGGAAAAGCAGATATGTCAAAGACCTCCAGCAGGCTGCTTAGGTTTCTACCATTTACCATTAAAGTCACCTGAGATAATCAGACAGGCATGATTACAGGAGGTAATGGACAATATCTTAAAAATGAATTAAAAAAATAAGCTTTATTTGTCACAGAGTAACAGTGTAGAGATAAACTGATCAGGCATAACATTATGACCACCTTCCTAATATTGTGGGGGTCTCCCTTGTGCCTTCAAAACAGTTGTGACTAATCAAAGAGTGGGCATGGGCCTTCTGAAGGTGACCTGAGGTATCTGGCAACACAATGTTGTTAGTGGGGGCCTTTGGGTCCTATGGGTTGAGGGGAGGGGACCAGAAAAATAATCCTCACACTCAAATATAGTTAGTCATTAATATCATTATGCACATGGGCAGTCGATTTAAAGCATGAAGCATTCAGAATAAATCATGTGACCCACAGGACACAAAAAAGTCACCATCATGTTTACTATGTGTTGCCCAAACATAATTCATTCATCCCAGATTAAATACTTTCTAAAAGTCAATTAAATCACATCTTATAACAGTCATAGAATAGAAGAATAGAAGAATAGAAATTAGTTCAATTTACCATGACAAATCAACCTCTTAAGGTGTTTAGATATTTCTTTCATTTTTAATCCGTATATGATTGGATTGAAGAGAGGGTGATACAAAACCAGTTGTAATGTCATGACTAAACGTGCAATCTTTGTAATATTAGAGTTCACTCTGACTAGAATGACATCAAATGTAATCAAAAATGTAAAACTGATTAAAACCAGCAGGTGAGGTAAACAGGTCTGTGCAGCTTTTTTCCTCACTTCGCTACCGCTCCGAAATGTTATTACGAATATTTTTGTGTATGTAAAAACGATGTACAGCATAGGAAGAAGTCCAAGGTTTACCAGAATGATCACGCCAGATATAGTTAGCGCTCTTGAACTGAAACAGTGAAGTTTGTAAAGTGAGTTATTACAAAAAAATACATTCATAGAAAAACCACAGAGCTTTCTATTTGCACTCATTGCTGTTGTTACTATGATCTGACAGACAGGTAGAAGCCAAGCAAAAGCCAACAAGCCATTGACAGTTCTCCTTCTCATAATAGCTGCATATTGCAGAGGTTTACATATGGACACATATCGGTCATAAGCCATGGCTGCTAACAGTAAAAATTCTGAACCACATGAAGAGTAAAATATAAAATACTGAAAAAGACAGGCTTGGTAAGATATGATCTGTTGTTCAGATACAAGGTCAATCAAAAGCTTTGGGTAGATATTGGTGCTGGAAAGAACAGAGTTCAGCAGCAAAGCTGCAATGAAAGTGTACATAGGCTCATGGAGGTTTTGGTGAATCCAGATTAAGTACACAATAACTGAGTTACTGCATAGTATTAGAATATAAACAATAAAAACAATCATAAAATAAAGGTACCTGTATTTGTGAATTTCCACAAAGCCATCTAGGCTAATATACGTTAAATTGTATTCTTTGTCCATTTGGAAAGTTCAATTGTAAATACTGATTATTAGAACAAGCAGACAATATAACAAGTATATGTGAATAAAACCTGTGACAAGAGGTTCCACTGTATTCAGTTCCCTTATTAAATCACAGTTACCTGACCTTGAAACAAAGTTTGTGCTCATCTCCAAAACAGAGAAAGCGACAGTTTCCGCTTGTGAAATGTTTTTTATGTGACTGGTTCATCCTCTGTGGATCTCATTAAACTTTCCACCGAGAGTCAATAATATGGAAAGTACTTTTTCCTTTTCAGCGTTCAGGTTACAACACGGGTCATTTTTGCAGGCCAGTAAATAGACCATAGTCAGATTTTGGAGGATGGAGACACTCCAGACACTCTACCATCATCCCATTCCCCAAGAAGTTCCTTGTCTCAGGCTTAAATGACTACAGACCAGTTGTCCTGACGTCTCTGGTCATGAACTCTATGGAATTACTGGTGCTGGCCAGGTCAGTGGATGCTGACAGGAGGCAGCAGGTGAAACTGAGTAACATCACATCCAGCACTTGGACTCTCAGCACTGGCGCCCCTCAGGGTTGTGTTCTCTCCACACTGCTCTACTTTCTTTACAATAATTACTGTAACTCAGGGGGCCCTTCCGTGAAACTCCTGAAATTTGCAGATGATACCACTATCATTGGACTGATCCGGGACGGCGACGAGGCTGAATACAGAGGAGACGTGGAACAGCTGGTCCTCTGGTACAGTCTGAATCACCGGGAGCTAAACCCGCTCAAAACTGTGGAGATGACAATGGACTTCAGAGGAGCCCCCCATTAACCTCTCCTCTCACAATCCTTAACAGAAAAGGTCAACTCACTAGACTCTTTCAGGTTCCTAGGGTCTCACAATCTCACATAACCTGAAGTGGATCCCCTACATAGACACGGTACGGAAGAAGGCCCAGCAGAGGTTGTACTTCCTACATGATAGATAGATAGATAGATAGATAGATAGCCTTTATTGTCCCATAAGGAAATTTGTTTCCACAGTCTGTCACAAGAAAAACAGAAAACAGTTCATATAATGTAGACATGAGCAACATATACATACAAACAAAAAGACCATGACAAACGCACCATGAGCGAACACAACCATACATTGAACAACAGTACATGATATCATCACACTCAGGAGGGCTGGGTCTGCACAAGGTTTAATGGGGCAGATTATTAAGTGCCATGATAGCGGAAGGTACGAAGCTCTTGTTAAAGCGCGCCCTTCTCCACTTAAGGGTTCTGTATCTGCGCCCAGATGGTAGCAATGTGGGTTGAGGGGTTTATCCGGGTCATTGGATATTGTCCGTGCGAGGCGCGTGACAGCTTTGTGGTTGAGTTCTGAGAGGTTAGGTGTGTGGTGGTTAATGATCTTGGATGCAGTGTGTGTGATTTTTGTGAGCTTGTTCCTGTTGGTAGTGGACAGCATGTTATGGAAGCAGGGGGAACAATACAATAGGATGGATTAGATGATGCTGGTGTACAGTAATAACAGAAGGTGAGGGGCAACAGAGAGGGCACGGAGCTTGCGGATGACATGGAGTCTCTGCTGGGACCTTTTGTATATGTCAGTGATGTGTTGATCAAATGTCAGTTTATTGTCGTTGGTGAGTCCGAGGTATTTGAAATGGCTGACCTGTTCTACTGTTTTATTATGGATAGAGGTTGGAACCAGTCCAGATGTGTGTGCATGAGTTGTAGATGGCCATTTCCTTTCCATCAGCTCAGGAAATTCAACCTGTCTCAGGACTGCTGATCATTTCTACTGTGCAATAATCCAGTCTGTCCTGACCACGTCCGTCATGGTCTGGTTTAGATCCGCCACCGGACATGACAGAGACAGACTGGAGAGAACAATCAGTTCTGTAGAGAAGATTATTGGTACTGACCATCTATCCATCCAGGGCCTTTACTGGTCCAGGGTCAGGAACCGAGTCAGTAAAATCTCCACAGACCCCTGACACCCCGGACACTGTTTAGACTCCTTCAGTCAGAGCAGCTTCACAGAGCACTGTACGCCAAAACCACTTGCCATAAAGACAGTATCTTTCCCTGGGCTGTGACTTTGATGAACTCTGAGCATTCACAGAGTGTGAGACCATTCACATTAGCAAATAACTCTGCATTAATTGTATATATTCACTATACAAACTCATGGATCGTTGTGTGTATATATATATGTTGTTTCCTTTCTGTTCCACTATTTATCTTTTATAGATACCCTTTTTGCTCTTGCTATTTTTTTATTCTGCATCTCTCTGTAAGCTGATGTGAACTGCAATTTCCCCATTGCGGGACTAATAAAGGTTTTTCTTATTCTTATTTGTATTCTTATTCTTATTTTTCAATTTTTTTATTTCATGTGTACAGATTGAGATTTATTTTTTATGCTTATTTAAGTTCTGTGTGTTTTTGTACACAAGAGTCAAATTCCTTATGTGTGCGCACATACTTGGCCAATAAAGCTTTTTCTGATTCAAGCATTCTCAAGTGTTATCAGAAACATAATCCCTATACTTAAAAAATAATGAAACCATAAACATGTCAACCATTAATATGATTATGCACATGGAATTCGATTTAAAGCAAAATTAAACAGTCAGAACAAAACGTATGACTCACAAGACAAAAAAAAAACATCACCACATTGTTGATTCTGACCATCTTTACTCTGTGCTCATTGTCAAAAGATAATTCATTCATCCAAGATTAAATACTTTCTAAAAGTCAGTTAAATCACATCTTATAACATCTTATAAATTATTTCAATTTACCATGACAAATCAACCTCTTAAGGTGTTTAGAAATTTCTTTCATTTTTAATCCGTATATGATTGGATTGAAGAGAGGGTGATACAAAACCAGCTGTAATGTCATAACTAAACGTGCAGTCTTTGTAATATCAGTTTCCACTCTGACAAGAGTGACGTCAAATGTAATCAGAAATGTAAAACTGATTAAAACCAGCAGGTGAGGTAAACAGGTCTGTGCAGCTTTTTTTCTGACTTCGCTACAGCTCCGAAAGGTTATTACAAATATTTTTGCGTATGTAAAAATGATGTAGAGCATAGGAAGAAGTACAAGGGTTACCAAAACGATCACACCGTATATAGTTAGCGCTCTTGAGCTCACACAGTGAAGTTTGTGAATTGAGTTATTACAAAAAAATACATTCATAGAAAAACTACAGATCTTTCTGCTTCCGCTCATTGCTGCTGTTCCTGTGGTCTGACAGACAGGCAGAAGCCAAGCGAAAGCCAACAAGCCATTGACAGTTCTCTTTCTCATAATAGCTGCATATTGCAGAGGTTTACATATGGACACATATCGGTCATAAGCCATGGCTGCTAACAGTAAACATTCTGCACCGCATGAAGTGTAAAATATAAAATACTGAAAAACACAGGCTTGATAAGATATGATCTGTTGTTCAGATAGAAGGTCAATCAAAAGCTTTGGGTAGATATTGGTGCTCACAACAACAGAGTTCACAAGCAAAGCTGCAATGAAAATGTACATAGGCTCATGGAGGTTTTGGTGAATCCAGATCAAGTACACAATAACTGAGTTACTGCATAGTATTAGAATATAAACAATAAAAACAATCATAAAATAAAGGTACCTGTATTTGTGAACTTCCACAAGCCCATCAAGAGTTATGTACGTTAAATTGTATTCTTTGTCCATTTGGAAAGTTCAGTTGTAAATACTGATTATCAGAACAAGCAGACAATATAACAAATCTGAATAAAATCAAGAGAGACAAGAGGTTCCACTTTGGACTAACGCAATAACATGTGTCCTGTATTCAGTTCCCTTATTAAATCACAGTTACCTGACCTTGAAACAAACTTAGTACGTGCTCGTCTCCAAAACAGAAAAAGAGGACAGTTTCCGCTTGTGAAATGTTTTTTATGTGGCTGCTTAATCCTCTGTGGATCTCATTAAACTTTCCACCGAGAGGCAATAATATGGAAAGTAGTTTTGCCTTTTCAGCGTGCAGGTCACAACACAGGTCATTTCCGCAGGCCTGTAAATAGACCATAGTCAGATTTTGGTATCAGGGTCATTTTAAAATGAAATTTCTAGATGGTAGTAGGCTGACCTTGTCAGATTTTATATAATTCTTTAAGTTTAGATCATGCCTTAAATACATTAAGACTTAACGTTATCAATGTAATAGGTAGAGCCTGATATTGGTCAAAATTTCAGGATCGGACATCGAAAAAAATAACTATAGCCTGTCCGTTCCGATACCTAAGCCCAAATGCTCAACTTAACTTTGCGCGACATGCCGTGAAACAGAGAGCAGCTGCTGCAAGCATGTGTAAACAGAACCTTGTGATAGTGAATTAGCCTAGCGCTCATATCATGTCCGCTGTGTGGAGTTACTTTGCACGCAAGGATGAGAAAAATAAAACAGCCGAATGCAACTTGTGCAACACGAGTGTCTCAAGGGGTGGCAGCAGCACTAGACGCAAGTGTTTGTGACAGTTATTTAAAGTTAGCAGTCACTTAAAGCAGCTATATGTCCTACAGCAGGGGTGCCCATTACGTCGATCGCGATCGACCGGTGCGGGTATATCGCGTGCCATTGAAAAAAATAAAATGTTTTAGACGTTAGTCTGGCTTAACAATTATCTGTTGCACCTCCAAAACAAACAAGACAAACTTTAATCTTTATTTATTTTACTTTATATTTGCAACATGTCCTCAGTTCAGCAGCACATACATCCACAGCCACGCACAATTTCAGCAACAACTCAAGACTACCATCTTTCTTAAAGAGATAGCGCTAGTTTTCAAAAGGTGCAGTGCACCATTTTTTCTTAATAAAAATAAAAACAAAGATGGATAAAGCTTTTAACACTGTAGCAACAATTAATATGACTTAGGATAGGTAGATCACTTTGACTTGGTCCTTGTAAAAGCAGCTCGCAAGCCAGAAAAGTGTGGGCACCCCTGTCCTATAGTCTTCAATGGGACATTGGAACTGAGGTCATTCTATATCTAGTTTGATATGGGTGTTTTACATACAGTTCAACCCCAGAGGTTACATGTGAAAGAAGAAACATTCAAGATTGCAGTTTGCACTGATTTGAAGTTTAAATAAAGAGCTTATGGCTTGAGGCACATCGTGGGCTATTTTATTTCTTCCCTTAGGGGAGCAGAATGTTTGTTGCACAGTTTGACCGTGGTGTTTTTAGATGTCCATATTAAGCAAAGTACATCTATGCAAACTATATATATTATTAACAACTTAACAGAGGAGAAAAGAAGGTATCGGACTGATATCCACTGCATGAAAAGTGTGATTTTCGTCATAATGTGGCACTGTAAATTGTCGTGAAAGTTCAGGTTAATGGCAATTTGCAGGCAATGCCAAAAACTGCCATGAATGGTCGGAAATTGACGTGGGCCTTGCTTGGCAGTCATCCCCCATGACCCCCCTCCTCCTAATTCTAGGAGAGGCCAATTCAAATGCAAATCAGGGTTGCAGGGGGAGTTTTACCCCAGGTGACATTTTTCTAAAAGGTAAGAAAATCTCTGGTACAAATAGATCAGGCTCAGT